>JACCGJ010008467.1:0-48468 GCA_013407085.1 Atriophallophorus winterbourni | reverse complement strand
AACTGTTCGCACCGATTCATTACAAACTTTGTTTAGTCATGATTATGATTCCCTGATCGGTCAGGAACATTTGTCATTACAGCGCTAAAGATTATTTAAAGTGATGAACTTATCAGATAGGCCACTCCCGCAGATCAAACAAAGATTTTTGTAAACTGGCTTAAACTTTACACTATGCACAAATGTTTTGAAGGCCGAAGATAAGATTCCATGCGTAGAATCTACATTGAATAAGCTAACGAAAAATAAGGCAGGCGCACTACGCAACTATATATCCAGTATAATGAAAAAACAAAAGCCATAAAAAAAAGGAATCAGTAAGAAGCCACCCAATTCCAGTGAGTAGCAATCACTGATAAGGTACTCATAACTAGCTGAACACGTGCTCCGCAGTGGCAACAGCGTTGAACTTGATCACGTAGAATTGATGAAGCGAGGAGTGAAACCATACATGGAACATCATCTCGCTGAGGCGTTGATATAACAATGCCGGTAAGAATGCATTCACTAGGGTGGATATGGCTGATATCTCAACAATATGGCGTCCGTTTCTATAGCGGAAAATTATTAACGTGCGTGACCCCAAGTTTGCACATCAATTAGTCAATCGAGCTAATCGGTCTTTCACACCAACCAAGACCAAATAAATTAAGTGATTATGCGGTACGTGGGGGGGTGTTGCCTCAGTTGCTATTGATCTCGCCTGTCTAACTTGATGAGCGAAGAACCCAACGTTGTCTGTGAAGTTGTTAGTCAGATTAGGATTTGTCATGTGAATCGAATCCAACCTTGTTGTCTGTTCGTAAGGACACTCTTAGGCTAACGAAGCTTCTGTGTCAGAAGCGGAACGTGACCAGAAAACTGTTCGCACCGATTCAATACAAACTTTGTTTTTCATGATTATTATTCCCTGATCGGTCAGGAACATTTGTCATTACAGCGCTAACGATTATTTAAAGTGGTGAACTTATCAGATAGGCCACTCCACAGATCAAACAAATATTGTTGTAAACTGGCTTAAACTTTAAACTAAGTACAAAGGGTTCAAAGGCTGAAGATAAGATTCCATGCGTACGATTTCTACCTTAAATCGCTAACCGAAAAATAAGGCAGGCGCACTACGCAAACTATCTAGTCAAGTATAATGAAGAAACAAAAGCCATAAAAAATCGAATCAATAAGAAGCCACCCAATTCCAGTGAGTATCAATCACTGATAAGGTACTCATAACTAGCTGAAAACGTGCTCCGCACTGGCCACAGCGTTGATCTTGATAAAGCGAGAGGTGAAATCATACATGGAACATCTTCTCGCTGAGGCTTTGATATAACAATGCCGGTAAGAATGCATTCACTAAGTTGGATGTGGCTGATAAATCAACAATATGGCGTCCGTTTCTATAGCGGAAAAATATTAACGTGCGTGACCCCAAGTGTGCGCATGTGGGTAGTCAATCGAGCTAATCGGTCTTTCACACCAACCAAGACCAAATAAATTAAGTGATTATGCGGTACGTGGGGGTGGTGGTGCCTCAGTTGATATTGATCTCGCCTGTCTAACTTGATGAGCGGAGAACCTATCGTTGTCTGTGAAGTTGTTAGTCAGTTTAGTATTTGTCATGTGAATGGAATCCAAACTTGATGTCTGTTCGTACTGACACACTTAGCCTGAAGAAGCTTCTGTGTCAGAAGCGAAACGTGACCAGAAAACTGTTCGCACCGATTCATTACAAACTTTGTTTTGTCATGATTAGGATTCCCTGATCGGTCAGCAACATTTGTCATTACAGCGCTTAAGAAAATTTAAAGTGTTGAACTTATCAGATAGTCCACTCCCGCAGATCAAACAAATATTGTTGTAAACTGGCTTAAACTTTACACTAAGTACAAAGGGTTCAAAGGCTGAAGATAAGATTCCATGCGTAGAATCTACATTGAATAAGCTAACGAAAAATAAGGCAGGCGCACTACGCAACTATATATCCAGTATAAAGGAAGAAAAAAAAGCAATAAAAATCGAATCAGTAAGAAGCCACCCAATTCCAGTGAGTAGCAATCACTGATAGGGTACTCATAATTAGCTGAACACGTGCTCCGCACTGGCCACAGCGTTGATCTTGATCACGTAGAATTGATGAAGCGAGATGTGAAATCATACATGGAACATCTTCTCGCTGAGGCGTTGATATAACAATGCCGGTAAGAATGCATTCACTAAGGTATATGTGGCTGATATCTCAACAATATGGCGTCCGTTTTTATAGCGGAAAATTATTAACGTGCGTGACCACAAGTGTGCGCATGGAGTAGTCAGTCGAGCTAATCGGTCTTTCACAGCAACCAAGACCAAATAAATTAAGTGATTATGCGGTACGTGGGTGTGGTGGTGCCTCAGTTGATATTGATCTCGCCTGTCTAACTTGATGAGCGGAGAACCCACCGTTGTCTGTGAATTTGTTAGTCAGTTTAGTATTTGTCATGTGAATGGAATCCAAACTTGATGTCTATTCTTACTGATACACTTAGTCTGACGAAGCTTCTGTGTCAGAAGCGGAACGTGACCAGAAAACTGTTCGCACCGATTCATTACAAACTTTGTTTTGTCATGATTAGGATTCCCTGATCGGTCAGCAACATTTGTCATTACAGCGCTTAAGATTATTTAAAGTGGTGAACTTATCAGATAGGCCACTCCACAGATGAAACAAATATTGTTGTAAACTGGCTTAAACTTTACACTAAGTACAAAGGGTTCAAAGGCTGAAGATAAGATTCCATGCGTAGAATCTACATTGAATAAGCTAACGAAAAATAAGGCAGGCGCACTACGCAACTATATATCCAGTATAATGGAGAAACAAAAGCCATAAAAATTCAAATCAGTAAGAAGCCACCCAATTCCAGTGAGTATCAATCACTGATAAGGTACTAGTAACTAGCTGAACACGTGCTCCGCACTGGCCACAGCGTTGATCTTGATCACGTAGAATTGATGAAGCGAAGGGTAAAACCATGAATGGAACATCATCTCGCTGAGGCTTTGATATAACAATGCCGGTAAGAATGCATTTACTAAGGTGGATGTGGCTGATATCTCAACAATATGGCGTCCGTTTCTATAGCGGAAAATTATTAACGTGCGTGACCCCAAGTGTGCGCATGGAGTAGTCAATCGAGCTAATCGGTCTTTCACACCAACCAAGACCAAATAAATTAAGTGATTATGCGGTACGTGGGGGTGGTGGTGCCTCAGTTGATATTGATCTCGCCTGTCTAACTTGATGAGCGGAGAACCCACCGTTGTCTGTGAAGTTGTTAGTCAGTTAAGTATTTGTCATGTGAATGGAATCCAAACTTGATGTCTGTTCGTACTGACACACTTAGCCTGAAGAAGCTTCTGTGTCAGAAGCGAAACGTGACCAGAAAACTGTTCGCACCGATTCATTACAAACTTTGTTTTGTCATGATTAGGATTCCCTGATCGGTCAGCAACATTTGTCATTACAGCGCTTAAGAAAATTTAAAGTGTTGAACTTATCAGATAGTCCACTCCCGCAGATCAAACAAATATTGTTGTAAACTGGCTTAAACTTTACACTAAGTACAAAGGGTTCAAAGGCTGAAGATAAGATTCCATGCGTAGAATCTACCTTAAACAAGCTAACTAAAAATAAGTTAGGCGCACTACGTAACTATATATCCAGTATATTGAAGAAACAACAGCCATAAAAATTGGAATCAGTAAGATGCCACCCAATTCCAGTGAGTATCAATCACTGATAAGGTACTCATAACTAGCTGAACACGTGCTCCGTACTGGCCACGGTGTTGATCTTGATCACGTTGAATTGATGAAGAGAGGGGTAAAACCATACATGGAACATCATCTCGCTGAGGCTTTGATATAACAATGCCGGTAAGAATGCATTCACTAAGGTGGATGTGGCTGATATCTCAACAATATCGCGTCCGTTTCTATAGCGGAAAATTATTACCGTTCGCGCGACCCCAAAGTGTGGCTCATGGAGTAGTCAATCGAGCTAATCGGTCCTTTCACAGCCAAAAAAAAACAACCAAGACCAAATAAATTAAGTGATTATGCTGTACGTGGGGGTGGTGGTGCCTCAGTTGATATTGATCTCGCCTGTCTAACTTGATGAGCGAAGAACCCACCGTTGTCTGTGAAGTTGTTAGTCAGTTAAGTATTTGTCATGTGAATGGAATCCAACATTGATGTCTATTCTTACTGATACACTTAGTCTGACGAAGCTTCTGTGTCAGAAGCGAAACGTGACCAGAAAACTGTTCGCACCGATTCATTACAAACTTTGTTTTGTCATGATTATGATTCCCTGATCGGTCGGCAACATTTGTCATTACAACGCTAAAGATTATTTAAAGTGGCGAACGTATCAGATAGGCCACTCCCGCAGATCAAACAAAGATTTTTGTAAACTGGCTTAAACTTTACGCTAAGTACAAAGGGTTTAAAGGCTGAAGATAAGATTCCATGCGTAGAATCTACCTTAAATCAGCTAACGAAAAATAAGGCAGGCGCACTACGCAACTATATATCCAGTATAATGAAGAAACAAAAGCCATAAAAAATCGAATCAATGAGAAGCCACAAAATTCCAGTGAGAATCAATCATTGATAATGTACTCATAACTAGCTGAACACGTGCTCCGCACTGGCCACAGCGTTGAACTTGATCACGTAGAATTGATGAAGCGAGGGGTGAAACCATACATGGAACATCTTCTCGCTGAGGCGTTGATATAACAATGCCAGTGAGAATGTATTCACGAAGGTGGATGTAGCTGAAATCTCAACAATATGGCGTCCGTTTCTGTAGCGGAAAATAATTAACGTGCGTGATTCCAAGTGTGCGCATGGAGTAGTCAATCGAGCTAATCGGTCTTTCACACCCACCAAGACCAAATAAATTAAGTGATTATGCGGTACGTGGGGTGGTGGTGCCTCAGTTGATATTGATCTCGCCTGTCTAACTTGATGAGCGCAGAACCCAACGTTGTCTGTGAAGTTGATGGTCAGTTAAGTATTTGTCATGTGAATGGAATCCAACATTGATGTCTATTCTTACTGATACACTTAGTCTGACGAAGCTTCTGTGTCAGAAGCGAAACGTGACCAGAAAACTGTTCGCACCGATTCATTACAAACTTTGTTTTGTCATGATTATGATTCCCTGTTCGGTCGGAAACATTTGTCATTACAGCGCTAAAGATAATTTATAGTGTTGTACTTATCAGATAGTCCACTCCCGCAGATCAAACAAAGATTTTTGTAAACTGGCTTAAACTTTACGCTAAGTACAAAGGGTTTGAAGGCTGAAGATAAGATTCCATGCGTAGAATCTACCTTAAATCAGCTAATGAAGAATGAGGCAGGCGCACTACGCAATTATATATCCAGTATAATGAAGAAACAAAAGCCATCAAAAATCGAATCAGTAAGAAGCCACAAAATTCCAGTGAGAATCAATCATTGATAATGTACTCATAACTAGCTGAACACGTGCTCCGCACTGGCCACAGCGTTGAACTTGATCACGTAGAATCGATGAAGCGAGGGGTGAAACCATACATGGAACATCTTCTCGCTGAGGCGTTGATATAACAATGCCGGTAAGAATGCATTCACTAAGGTGGATGTGGCTGATATCTCAACAATATGGCGTCCGTTTCTATAGCGGAAAAATATTAACGTGCGTGACCCCAAGTGTGCGCATGGAGTAGTCAATCGAGCTAATCGGTCTTTCACAGCAACCAAGACCAAATAAATTAAGTGATTATGCGGTACGTGGGGGTGGTGGTGCCTCAGTTGCTTTGATCTCGCCTGTCTAACTTGATGAGCGGAGAACCCACCGTTGTCTGTGAAGTTGTTAGTCAGTTAAGTATTTGTCATGTGAATGGAATCCAACATTGATGTCCATTCTTACTGATACACTTAGTCTGACGAAGCTTCTGTGTCAGAAGCGAAACGTGACCAGAAAACTGTTCGCACCGATTCATTACAAACTTTGTTTTGTCATGATTATGAATCCCTGATCGGTCGGCGACATTTTTCATTACAGCGCTAAAGATTATTTAAAGTGGTGAACTTATCAGATAGGCCACTCCCGCAGATCAAACAAATATTGTTGTAAACTGGCTTAAACTTTACACTAAGTACAAAGGGTTCAAAAACTGAAGATAAGATTCCATGCGTAGAATCTACCTTAAATCAGCTAACAAAAAATAAGGCAGGCGCACTACGCAACTATATATCCAGTATAATGAAGAAACAAAAGCCATAAAAAATCGAATCAGTAAGAAGCCACCTAATTCCAGTGAGTATCAATCACTGATAAGGTACTCATAACTAGCTGAACACGTGCTCCGCACTAGCCACAGCGTTGAACTTGATCACGTAGAATTGATGAAGCGTGGGGTGAAACCATACATAGAACATCTTCTCGCTGAGGCATTGATATAACAATGCCGGTAGGAATGCATTCACTAAGGTGGATGTGGCTGATATCTCAACAATATGGCGTCCGTTTCTATAGCGGAAAATTATTAACATGCGTGACCCCAAGTGTGCGCATGGAGTAGTCAATCGAGCTAATCGGTCTTTCACAGCAACCAAGACCAAATAAATTAAGTGATTATGCGGTACGTGGGTGTGGTTGTGCCTCAGTTGATATTGATCTCGCCTGTCTAACTTGATGATCGGAGAACCCACCGTTGTCTGTGAAGTTGTTAGTCAGTTAAGTATTTGTCATGTAAATGGAATCCAAACTTGATGTGTGTTCGTACTGACACACTTAGTCTGACGAAGCTTCTGTGTCAGACGCGAAACGTGACCAGAAATCTGTTCGCACCGATTCATTACAAACTTTGTTTTGTCATGATTAGGATTCCCTGATCGGTCAGCAACATTTGTCATTACAGCGCTAAAGATTATTTAAAGTGGTGAACTTATCAGATAGGCCACTCCCGCAGATCAAACAAAGATTTTTGTAAACTGGCTTAAACTTTACGCTAAGTACAAAGGGTTTAAAGGCTGAAGATAAGATTCCATGCGTAGAATCTACCTTAAATCAGCTAATGAAAAATAAGGCAGGCGCACTACGCAACTATATATCCAGTATAATGAAGAAACAAAAGCCATAAAAAATCGAATCAATAAGAAGCCACAAAATTCCAGTGAGAATCAATCATTTATAATGTACTCATAACAAGCTGAACACGTGCTCCGCACTGGCCACAGCGTTGAACTTGATCACGTAGAATTGATGAAGCGAGGGGTGAAACCATACATGGAACATCATCTCGCTGAGGCGTTGATATAACAATGCCGGTAGGAATGCATTCACTCAGGTGGATGTGGCTGATATCTCAACAATATGGCGTCCGTTTCTATAGCGGGAAATTATTAACGTGCGTGACCCCAAGTGTGCGCATGGAGTAGTCAATCGAGCTAATCGGTCTTTCACACCAACCAAGACCAAATAAATTAAGTGATTATGCGGTACGTGGGGATGGTGGTGCCTCAGTTGATATTGATCTCGCCTGTCTAACTTGATGAGCGCAGAACCCACCGTTGTCTGTGAAGTTGTTAGTCAGTTAAGTATTTGTCATGTGAATGGAATCCAACATTGATGTCTATTCTCACTGAAACCCTTAGTCTGACGAAGCTTCTGTGTCAGAAGCTGAACGTGACCAGAAAACTGTTCGCACCGATTCATTACAATCTTTGTTTTTTTTCATGGTTATGATTCCCTGATCGGTCATGAACATTTGTCATCACATCGCTTAATATTATTTAAAGTGATGAACTTATCAGATAGACCACTCCCGCAGATCAAACAATGATTGTTGAAACTGGCGTAAACTTCACACTAAGAACAAAGGGTTTAAAGGCTGAGGATAAGATTCCATGCGTAGAATCTACCTTAAATAAGCTACCGAAAAATAAGGCAGGCGCACTACGCAACTATATATCCAGTATAATGAAGAAACAAAAGCCATAAAAAAATCGAATCAGTAAGAAGCCACCCAATTCCAGTGAGTATCAATCACTGATAAGGTACTCATAATTAGCTGAACACGTTCACCGCCCAGGCCACGGTGTTGATCTTGATCACGTAGAATTGATGAAGAGCGGGGTAAAACCATACATGGAACATCTTCTCGCTGAGGCGTTGTTATAACAATGCCGGTAGGAATGCATTCACTAAGGTGGATGTGGCTGATATCTCAACAATATGGCGTCCGTTTGTATAGCGGAAAATTATTACCGTGCGTGACCCCAAGTGTGCGCATGGAGTAGTCAATCGAGCTAATCGGTCTTTCACACCAACCAAGACCAAATAAATTAAGTGATTATGCGGTACGTGGGGGTGGTGGTGCCTCAGTTGATATTGATCTCGCCTGTCTAACTTGATGAGCGGAGAACCCACCGTTGTCTGTGAAGTTGTTAGTCAGTTTAGTATTTGTCATGTGAATGGAATCCAACATTGATGTCTATTCTTACTGATACACTTAGTCTGACGAAGCTTCTGTGTCAGAAGCGAAACGTGACCAGAAACTGTTCGCACCGATTCATTACAAACTTTGTTTTGTCATGATTATGATTCCCTGATCGGTCGGCAACATTTGTCATTACAGCGCTAAAGATTATTTAAAGTGGTGAACTTATCAGATAGGCCACTCCCGCAGATCAAACAAAGATTTTTGTAAACTGGCTTGAACTTTACACTAAGTACAAAGGTTTTAAAGGCTGAAGATAAGATTCCATGCGTAGAATCTACCTTAAATCAGCTAACGAAAAATAAGGCAGGCGCACTACGCAACTATATATCCAGTATGATGAAGAAACAAAAGCCATAAAAAATCGAATCAATAAGAAGCCACCCAATTCCAGTGAGTATCAATCACTGATAAGGTACTCATAACTAGCTGAAAACGTGCTCCGCACTGGCCACAGCGTTGATCTTGATAAAGCGAGAGGTGAAATCATACATGGAACATCTTCTCGCTGAGGCGTTGATATAACAAGGCCGGTAAGAATGCATTCACTAAGGTGGATGTGGCTGATATCTCAACAATATGGCGTCCGTTTCTATAGCGGAAAAATATTAACGTGCGTGACCCCAAGTGGCGAATGGAGGAGTCAATCGAGTATCGGTCTTTCACACCAACCAAGACCAAATAATTAAGTGATTATGCGGTAAGGGGCGGGGTGGTGGTTGCCTCTTGATATGGATCTCGCCTGTCTAACTTGATGAGTGGAGAACCCACCGTTGTCTGTGAAGTTGTTAGTCAGTTAAGTATTTGTCATGAGAATGGAATCATACATTGATGTCTATTCTTACTGATACACTTAGTCTGACGAAGTTTCTGTGTCAGAAGCGAAACGTGACCAGAAAACTGTTCGCACCGATTCATTACAAACTTTGTTTTGTCAAGATTTTGATTCCCTGATCGGTCGGCAACATTTGTCATTACAGCGCTAAAGATTATTTAAAGTGTTGAACTTATCAGATAGTCCACTCCCGCAGATCAAACAAAGATTTTTGTAAACTGGCTTAAACTTTACACTAAGTACAAAGGGTTTAAAGGCTGAAGATAAGATTCCATGCGTAGAATCTACCTTAAATCAGCTAACGAAAAATAAGGCAGGCGCACTACGCAACTATATATCCAGTATAATGACGAATCAAAAGCCATAAAAAATCGAATCAGTAAGAAGCCACCCAATTCCAGTGAGTATCAATCACTGATAAGGTACTCATAACTAGCTGAACACGTGCTCCGCACAGGCCAAAACGTTGATCTTGATCACGTAGAATTGATGAAGCGAGGAGTGAAACCATACATGGAACATCATCTCGCTGAGGCGTTGATATAACAATGCCGGTAGGAATGCATTCACTAAGGTGGATGTGGCTGATATCTCAACAATATGGCGTCCGTTTCTATAGCGAAAAATTATTAACGTGCGTGACCCCAAGTGTGCGCATGGAGTAGTCAATCGAGCTAATCGGTCTTTCAGACCAACCAAGACCAAATCAATTAAGTGATTATGCGGTACGTGGGGGTGGTGGTGCCTCAGTTGATATTGATCTCGCCTGTCTAACTTGATGAGCGGAGAACCCACCGTTGTCTGTGAAGTTTTTAGAAAGTTAAGTATTTGTCATGTGAATGGAATCCAACATTGATGTCTATTCTTACTGATACACACAGTCTGACGAAGCTTCTGTGTCAGAAGCGAAACGTGACCAGAAAACTGTTCGCACCGATTCATTACAAACTTTGTTTTGTCATGACTATGATTCACTGATCGGTCAGGAACATTTGTCATTACAGCGCTAAAGATTATTTAATGTGGTGAACTTATCAGATAGGCCACTCCCGCAGATGAAACATTGAATTTTGTAAACTGACTTACACTTTACACTAAGTACAAAGGGTTTAAAGGCTGAAGATAAGATTCCATGCGTAGAACCTACCTTAAATCAGCTAACGAACAATAAGGCAGGCGCACTACGCAACTATATATCCAGTATAGTGAAGAAACAAAAGCCATAAAAAATCGAATCAGTAAGAAGCCACCCAATTCCAGTGAGTATCAATCACTGATAAGGTACTCATAACTAGCTGAACAAGTGCTCCGCACTGGCCACAGCGTTGATCTTGATCACGTAGAATTGATGAAGCGAGAGGTGAAACCATACATGGAACATCTTCTCGCTGAGAAGTTGATATAACAATGCCGGTAAGAATGCATTCACTAAGGTGGATGTAGCTGATATATCAACAATATGGCGTCCGTTTCTATAGCGGAAAATTATTGACGTGCGTGACCCCAAGTGTGCGCATAGAGTAGTCAATCGAGCTAATCGGTCTTTCACAGCAACAAAGACCAAATAAATTAAGTGATTATGCGGTACGTGGGGGTGGTGGTGCCTCAGTTGATATTGATCTCGCCTGTCTATCTTGATGAGCGGAGAACCCACCGTTGTCTGTGAAGTTTTTAGACAGTTAAGTATTTGTCATGTGAATGGAATCCAACATTGATGTCTATTCTTACTGATACACTTAGTCTGACGAAGCTTCTGTGTCAGAAGCGAAACGTGACCAGAAAACTGTTCGCACCGATTCATTACAAACTTTGTTTTGTCATGACTATGATTCCCTGATCGGTCAGGAACATTTGTCATTACAGCGCTAAAGATTATTTAAAGTGGTGAACTTATCAGATAGGCCACTCCCGCAGATCAAACAAAGAATTTTGTAAACTGGCTTAAACTTTACACTAAGTACAAAGGTTTAAAGGCTGAAGATAAGATTCCATGCGTAGAATCTACTTGAATAAGCTAACGAAAAATAAGGCAGGCGCACTACGCAACTATATATCCAGTATAATGAAGAAACAAAAGCCATAAAAAATCGAATCAGTAAGAAGCCACCCAATTCCAGTGAGTATCAATCACTGATAAGATATTCATAACTAGCTGAACACGTGCTCCGCACAGGCCAAAACGTTGATCTTGATCACGTAGAATTGATGAAGCGAGGAGTGAAACCATACATGGAACATCATCTCGCTGATGCGTTGATATAACAATGCCGGTAAGAATGCATTCACTAAGGTGGATATGGCTGATATCTCAACAATATAGCGTCCGTTTCTATAGCGGAAAATTATTAACGTGCGTGACCCCAAGTGTGCGCATGGAGTAGTCAATCGTGCTAATCGGTCTGTCACACCAACCAAGACCAAATAAATTAAGTGATTATGCGGTACGTGGGGGTGGTGGTGCCTCAGTTGATATTGATCTCGCCTGTCTAACTTGATGAGCGGAGAACCCACCGTTGTCTGTGAAGTTGTTATTCAGTTTAGTATTTGTCATGTGAATGGAATCCAACATTGATGTCTGTTCGTACTGACACACTTAGTCTGACGAAGCTTCTGTGTCAGAAGCGAAACGTGACCAGAAAGCTGTTCGCACCGATTCAATACAAACTTTGTTTTTCATGATTATGATTCCCTGATCGGTCAGGAACATTTGTCATTACAGCGCTAAAGATTATTTAAAGTGGTGAACTTATCAGATAGGCCACTCCCGCAGATCAAACAAAGATTTTTGTAAACTGGCTTAAACTTTACACTATGTACAAAGGGTTTGTAGGCTGAAGATAAGATTCCATGCGTAGAATCTACCTTAAATAAGCTAACGAAAAATAAGGCAGGCGCACTACGCAACTATATATCCAGTATAATGAAGAAACAAAAGCCATAAAAAATCGAATCAGTAAGAAGCCACCCAATTCCAGTGAGTATCAATCACTGATAAGGTACTCATAACTAGCTGAACACGTGCTCCGCACTGGCCACAGCGTTGATCTTGATCACGTAGAATTGATGAAGCGAGGGGTGAAACCATACATGGAACATCTTCTCGCTGAGGCGTTGATATAACAATGCCGGTAGGAATGCATTCACTAAGGTGGATGTGGCTGATATCTCAACAATATGGCGTCCGTTTCTATAGCGGAAAATTATTAACATGCGTGACCCCAAGTGTGCGCATGGAGTAGTCAATCGAGCTAATCGGTCTTTCACACCAACCAAGACCAAATAAATTAAGTGATTATGCGGTACGTGGGGGTGGTGGTGCCTCAGTTGATATTGATCTCGCCTGTCTAACTTGATGAGCGGAGAACCCACCGTTGTCTGTGAAGTTGTTAGTCAGTTAAGTATTTGTCATGTGAATGGAATCCAACATTGATGTCTATTCTTACTGATACACTTAGTCTGACGAAGCTTCTGTGTCAGAAGCGAAACGTGACCAGAAAACTGTTCGCACCGATTCATTACAAACTTTGTTTTGTCATGACTATGATTCCCTGATCGGTCAGCAACATTTTTCATTACAGCGCTAAAGATTATTTAAAGTGGTGAACTTATCAGATAGGCCACTCCCGCAGATCAAACAAAGATTTTTGTAAACTGGCTTAAACTTTACACTAAGTACAAAGGGTTCAAAGGCTGAAGATAAGATTCCATGCGTAGAATCTACATTGAATAAGCTAACGAAAAATAAGGCAGGCGCACTACGCAACTATATATCCAGTATAATGAAGAAACAAAAGCCATAAAAAATCGAATCAGTAAGAAGCCACCCAATTCCAGTGAGTATCAATCACTGATAAGGTACTCATAACTAGCTGAACACGTGCTCCGCACTGGCCACAGCGTTGATCTTGATCACGTAGAATTGATGAAGCGAGGGGTGAAACCATACATGGAACATCTTCTCGCTGAGGCGTTGATATAACAATGCCGGTAGGAATGCATTCACTAAGGTGGATGTGGCTGATATCTCAACAATATGGCGTCCGTTTCTATAGCGGAAAATTATTAACGTGCGTGACCCCAAGTGTGCGCATGGAGTAGTCAATCGAGCTAATCGGTCTTTCACACCAACCAAGACCAAATAAATTAAGTGATTATGCGGTACGTGGGGGTGGTGGTGCCTCAGTTGATATTGATCTCGCCTGTCTAACTTGATGAGCGGAGAACCCACCGTTGTCTGTGAAGTTGTTAGTCAGTTAAGTATTTGTCATGTGAATGGAATCCAACATTGATGTCTATTCTTACTGATACACTTAGTCTGACGAAGCTTCTGTGTCAGAAGCGAAACGTGACCAGAAAACTGTTCGCACCGATTCATTACAAACTTTGTTTTGTCATGACTATGATTCCCTGATCGGTCGGCAACATTTGTCATTACAGCGCTAAAGATTATTTAAAGTGGTGAACTTATCAGATAGGCCACTCCCGCAGATCAAACAAAGATTTTTGTCAACTGGCTTTAACTTCAGACTAAGTTCAATGGGTATAAAGGCTGAAGATAAGATTCCATGCGTAGAATGTACCTAAAATCGGCTAACCAAAAATAAGGCAGGCGCACTACGCAACTATATATGTAGTATAACTGACACACTTAGTTTCAATTCAATTCAATTCAATTCAATTTAATGGTCTAAGACGCACATAGCTTCACAAAAACCACAGAATTATATGCGAATTACAAATAACATAGGTAGTAAACGGGGTTTGTTTGCCTACTGATTTGTTCAGGAATCACGTAAAAATACATAGAGCAGAAATTATTTTCAACCGGTTTTAATAGGGTAAATATGTATAGTTTACTTGGCTGCATTGGTTCAAAGCTTTATGATGCAGCATATATTGTTCCAATGTTTGGATTGGCCGACATGAAGTTGTCCAATTTCGATTTGAATATATCCAAGTTGGGTGAATGTGCAACGTTACGGGGTAGGGAGTTCCAAGTAAAACATACACGTACAGAATAAAAATACCTTCGACAGTTCAGCCTCGAGTCGGGAATAAGTACTGTATAGTTATGACTCCGGCTTGTTCGTGGTGGTAGTCTTGTGAATAGTTGATTTAGGGGATGGTTGTGGGTATGCAGTATATTGAACATAAGAATCAAGTCGCCTCTGAGACGGCGGTAGCGAGAGTCGAATAGATTAAGACTTGCAATACGATCTTCGTATTGTTTATGTTTTAAACCACGTACAAGCTTGGTGGTCCGATGATATATTCTCTGCAAGAGGCTGATGACCTTCTGTAGCCAGGGTGACCAAGCCTGAACCGCATACTCCATGGTTGGCCTCAAGTACGTATTAATTATTCGATGAACAGTGTGCTTCGTGAAACTCCCGAACACGCGTTTAAGAAGAAGCAGTACTCGCGACGTCTTTTCATAGACAGCTGTGGCGTTATGCGACGGTTTCAACGTGTTGCTCACCCACACACCCAAGTCCTTCTCCTTGTCAGTGCTTTCAAGGATATGGGAACCAAGGGTGTAAGAGAACTCAAAATATCTTCCAACAGTCAATACCTTGCATTTGCTGAAATTGAAAGGTAGCTCATTTCTAACTGACCAGTTCTGTAAGGCATCAAGGTCCAGCTGAAGCTGTCTGCAATCTTCAGTTGTTCGTACTTGTGTCCACAGCTTGATGTCATCCGCAAATAACAAGATTTTGCTGCGAACAAGTTTCGGTAAGTCGTTTACATAGATCAGGAAAAAATTGGTCCAAGCACTGATCCCTGCGGCACCCCACTCGTTACTGCAATGGGTCGTGATAAAGCACCGTGACGAAGCTTCTGTGTCAGATGCAAAACGTCACCAGAAAAAAGTTCGCACCGATGCATTTCATACTTTGTGTAGCGACCAAATCGTCACTTGGGAATATTTTCTGTCACGCAAACTAGTTGCCTGCTACAAGCCACAAGATTCTTATTCCGGGAATAACGAGCTTTTACGAATCGATCCCAAATCAGAACAATACGTCAATTTACGCTGTACTATATTGACAAAGACGATTAACAAGCAAAATATAACAAACCTCAACGGTAATCGAATACAGGTTCCAATGCAAACCCAACGTGTCCAATAAACGGAAGTCAAACAGCTCAGTTGAGTGCACAAAAAATTACCGTTTTCCAATAACGGTAAACACGGGTAACGGACAAATAAAAATGTGCGGAAGTCCAGGTGCAGTTAAACAAAGGAATAAGGTTCGGGAAAGAAAACTCTCACAGATTTAACATTTAGTTTAAAAGTTAGTTTTAATTTGAAGAACAAACAAAAAATATCACGGGAAAATTATGACACAAAAACTTGATAAGGAAAACGGGTGTATGGTGGGAACAAATGTCTCCAGTTCGTTTGATCTTGCTGGACCGAAAGAGGAATTTTCAAGACATCAACGCGGATTCATACACCGCCCACCAAAATTCCTCAAAATCTGAAAAGCAAGTAGAGACACAAACACTGAACTGCGGGGCTCTCCTCTAACTGGCTACCCGACCCGTGTACCTGCGCGACCCATGACAGCGACTCGACGATCAAATGTTTGGTGGTATCTCTGGAGTTGGCAGACCCGAAGACACGCCTCCCACCTAAAACATTTGCCTTCAGTGTAATCAACGTTCGTCTTCGCATACAACCAGCAGACTGAATGCTTGGTGGTATTTCTGGGGTCAGCAGATCCGAAAACCCCCCTCCCACCTTAAGCACCAGCCCCCAGGCTCGACAGCCCAGGTACACCCTATTCCCCACCCTACTGCTAATCTACTCGGCAGCCTCAAGCAAACATAGCATCCTAACGTCACGCTCCAAGATTCCTGCGGATGAGCGCACGGTGACTCTTCGAATTAATCCATCTCTACTATCGTTACATTCGAGCACCAACCCTAGCGGCCACTTTTCCTTTGGGACTTGGTCACTCACTAGCTGTACGACATCGCCTTTCTTCGAGTTTCTCTCTGGCTTTGACCATTTTTGCCTTCTCTGCAAGGTTGGGAGATACTTCTTGATCCATCGATTCCAAAAGATCCCAGTGAGATAATTCACTTGCTTCCACTGACGCGTATACCGATTACGTAAACTAGCATCAGAAGGGATCCCCATGTTGCTTCCTATCAAAAGAAGATGGTTTGGAGTCAGAGGTCCATCGTCGCGGCTATCCAATGACGGTGGCACCAGAGGTCGATCATTCAAAATACGTTCTGCTTCGCACATAAAAGTAGGCAAACTTTCGTCTGTCAACCAAAGTAAAGTGTTGCTCACATCCCCATCCCATACACACCACTACCGGTTTCAGGCTGTTTGACATCGTCAGGTGGAGACAGTAAGATCAGGTTCAGTGAGCCTTGAAACAGTGGATTAATGGTAAACAAAGTTAAACTTGTATGCCACTGTTATATAGGGTTCTTACAAAGAACCACGATGTTCAAACACTGAATCACAAAGTGATTCTTGGTCAAGCACTCGAGGCGCTTATGGATAACCAAAGTAAAGTGTTGCTCACATCCCCATCCCTTACACACCACTACCGGTTTCAGGCTGTTTGCCATCGTCAGGTGGAGACAGTAAGATCAGGTTCAGTGAGCCTTGAAACAGTGGATTAATGGTAAACAAAGTTAAACTTGTATGCCACTGTTATATAGGGTTCCAAAGCCTCGATGTTCAAAAGAATCACTTTGTGATTCATGTTTGAACATCGTCTGTTTTTTGTGAGAACCCTATATAACAGTGGCATGCAAGTTTAACTTGTTTACCATTAATCCACTGTTCCAAGGCTCACTGAACCTGATCTTACTGTCTCCACCTGACGATGGCAAACCCTGAAACTGGTAGTGGTGTGTATGGGATGGGGATGTGAGCAACTTACTTGGTTATCCATAAGCGCCTCGAGTGCTTGACCAAGAATCACTTTGTGATTCAGTGTTTGAACATCGTGTTCTTTGTAAGAACCCTATATAACAGTGGCATAAAAGTTTAACTTTGTTACATTAATCCACTGTTTCAAGGCTCATGAACCTGATCTTACTGTCTCCACCTGACGATGGCAACCACCCTGAAACCGGTAGGGGTGTGTATGGGATGGGGATGTGAGCAACACTTTACTTTGGTTATCCATAAGCGCTTCGAGTGCTTGACCAAGAATCACTTTGTGATTCAGTGTTTGAACATCGTGGTTCTTTGTAAGAACCCTATATAACAGTGGCATACAAGTTTAACTTTGTTTACCATTAATTCCACTGTTTCAAGGCTCACTGAACCTGATCTTACTGTCTCCACCTGACGATGGCAAACAGCCTGAAACCGGTAGTGGTGTGTATGGGATGGGGATGTGAGCAACACTTTACTTTGGTTATCCATAAGCTCCTCGAGTGCTTGACCAAGAATCACTTTGTGATTCAGTAATTGAACATCGTGGTTCTTTGTAAGAAGCCTATATAACAGTGGCATACAAGTTTAACTTTGTTTACCATTAATCCACTTTTTCAAGGCTCACTGAACCTGATCTTACTGTCTCCACCTGACGATGTCAAACAGCCTGAAACCGGTAGTGGTGTGTATGGGATGGGGATGTGAGCAACACTTTACTTTGGTTATCCATAAGCGCCTCGAGTGCTTGACCAAGAATCACTTTGTGATTCAGTGTTTGAACATCGTGGTTCTTTGTAAGAACTCTATATAACAGTGACATACAAGTTTAATTTCTCCTGTCAACGTTTGCGCATTTACTATGGCGTTTAACATATTTTTGTCATGTTCACTGTTTTGCTTTCAACGTGAGACTGGACCTTAGGTTCCCAATGCAGCAATGTGTGGTGAGGAGCCTTACAGCTAACGACCTGACATGAATTAGTGACACGACAAAATTTTCTGTCATGAACAGCTTTCAGGCATTTGAAACACAGGTGACACTGCTTCACCTTTTTCCAACGTGTCTGGCAGTCGGCGGTAATGAAGTCTTTGCACGATGCCACTCCATGAGTACCCCCACAGGTTGGGCATCCCGGATTTTGAATCTTCTTTGTGTCGTCTGCACGCCACTGAGCAAAGGTTTGCTTTTTATTCACGACTGGTTTATTACCAGTTTCACTCGCGTAAGCGTTATTACCCTTGCGATTTTGCTCCACTAATTGACCGAACAGGCTGTTAGCAACCTTTGCCCGTAGACTGATAAAGCGCATCAAATCCGCGAAATTTGGCTCTCGGCCTTCGCAGGTACGCTGCTCGACGTTCTCAGCCCACTGCTGTTGTAGATACAGAGGAAGTGTGCGGACCAAGCGTTCAAGCACCATCAATGAATTGAGGTCCGCAGTGTAGTTCATTTGCTCTAAAGCAATTTGGCAATTACTCATTTTTATCACCAGGTGTAACAATCGTTGCGCACTGTAAGGTGCTGCTTCAAACTCACTGAACAGTCCATCCAGCATGGATCGTGCTATTGTATGCGGTTGCCCGAAGAGGCCCTTCAGGATTGATCTCGCCCGCTTATACGCACGTCCAGGTGGCAGCAGGACACACTCTTCAATAGCTTCCTTTGCTATACCTCGGCAATAATGTAGCAAATATAGAAACCTCTGTCCGTCATGACGAGTTCTAATATCCACATAGGTCTAGAACTGACGAAAAAACTTCCAGTAGGTGCTAGCTGAACCATCAAAAGACATCAATTCTATCTTCGGAAGGTCAGATCTTGGTAAACTACCGGGCTTTTTATTACGAACAGAATCTTCTACCTTCGAACGAGGGTAGTCAGCTAGTTCTGCCTTATGGAGCCCACAATGCGCAATATAACTTGCAACCTTTTGATTGGTATCAATATCTTGCAAGTGTGAATCTTCATCGTCGGATGCGGAAGCAGCAATCTCAGCCATTTCAACCTCATGTACCGCCTCAAGCAATTTCAGTTTGTGCTGCATTTCGAGTGTTTCCTGCGACAGTTTTAGGAGTTCAAGGCGCATTTTAGCCTTACGAACAAGGATGTTTGATTCTATCGTTGAACCCCTTAAGCTACCTCGAGAGCCCTCAACAGAAAAATGAATGAGCTCACCTGCAGTGTCTTCCGTTCTATTATCGACCAACTGTTGGGTAGATTTGATCATTTCGACAAAACTGCGGGTAACAGGCATATTGACGTCAGCGAATTCGACGTTGCGTACTGTATTGGATCCACAAATTTCACATTAAGTACCGTATTTTCTCCAATTGAGACTAATACGGTCCAAATCGAACACCACGTTGAGAACTGTATTTTTCCAATTGAGACAAATACGGTCCAAATCGAACACCACGTTGTGTACTAAATATTATTTAAAGTGCTGAACATAACAGGTAGGCCGCTCCCGCAGATCAAACAAAGATTGTTGGAAACTGGATTAAACTTCACACCAAGTACAAAGGGTTTAAAGGCTGAAGATAAGATTCCATGCGTAGAATCTACCTTAAATCAGTTACCGAAAAATAAGGCAGGCACACTACGCAACTATATATCCAGTATAATAAAGAAACAACAGCCATAAAAAATCGAATCAGTAAGCAGCCACGCATTTTCAGTGAGTATCAATCACTGATAAGTTATTCATAACTAGCTGAACACGTGCTCCGCACAGGCCACAGCGTTGATCTTGATCACGTAGAATTGATGACCATACATGGAACAACTTCTCGCTGAGGCGTTGATATAACAATGCTGGTAAGAATGCAGTCACTCAGGTGGATGTGGCTGATATCTCAACAATCAGGCGTCCGTTTCTGCAGCGGAAAATTATTAACGTGCGTGACATCAAGTGTGCGCATGGAGTTCTCAATCGAGCTAATCGGTCTTTCACACCAAACAAGACCAAATAAATTAAGTGATTATGCGGTACGTGGGGGTGGGGGTGCCACAGTTGATATTGATCTCGCATGTCTAACTTGATTGGCGGAGAACCCAGTGTTGTCTGTGAAGTTGTTAGTCAGTTTAGGATTTGTCATGTGAATGGAATCCAACCTTGATGTCTGTTCGTAAGGACACTCTTTGGCTAACGAAGCTTCTGTGTCAGAAGCGAAACGTGACCAGAAAACTGTTCGCACCGAATCATTACAAACTTTGTTTTTTTCATGATTATGAATCCCTGATCGGAAAGGAACATTTCTCATTACAGCGCTAAATATTATTAAAAATTTCGAAATTATCACAAAGGACACTCCCGCATATGAAACGAAGATTGTTGGAAACTGGTTAAACTTCACACTAAGTACAAAGGGTTAAAAGGCTGAAGATAAGATTCCATGCGTAGAATCTACCTTAAATCAGTTACCGATATATAAGGCAGGCACACTACGCAACTATATATCCAGTATAATGAAGAAACAAAAGCCATAATAAATCGAATCAGTAAGCAGACACGCATTTCCAGTGAGTATCAATCACTGATAAGGTACTCATAACTAGCTGAACACGTGCTCCGCACAGGCCACAGCGTTGATCTTGATCACGTAGAATTGATGAAGAGAGGGGTAAAACCATACATGGAACAACTTCTCGCTGAGGCGTTGATATAACAATGCTGGTAAGAATGCAGTCACTAAGGTGGATTTGGCTGATATCTCAACAATCAGGCGTCCGTTTCTGCAGCGGAAAATTATTAACGTGCGTGACATCAAGTGTGCGCATGGAGTAGTCAATCGAGCTAATCGGTCTTTCACACCAAACAAGACCAAATAAATTAAGGGATTATGCGGTACGTGGGGGTGGTGGTGCCTCACTTGATATTGATCTCGCATGTTCAACTTGATGGGCGGAGAACCCACCGTTGTCTGTGAAGTTGTTAGTCAGTTTAGGATTTGTCATGTGAATGGAATCCAACCTTGATGTCTGATTTACCAACATTTCTTCCACATGTCGAAGGCCCAACTCCAAACCGGCCATTCTATTTTCTAATTTTGTTTCAAAAGTATCGGCTTTGTGCAAAAATGTAGCTCTGCAACGAACACAGATATAGCATGCACCTGGAACCATTTCATTATTTAATAATGCTATCGAGTCAGGGGCTAAAGTGCGGTCGCATTTACCATGGATTTTACCCATACACAGAAAACACGTTATTACTTTACGCGCCATGGGACTCACCGGTTGTTCGCATGCTTTGCACGTGACTTCTATACTATTGCTTGCGTTCGCCGGATCCACGCACTTGGCCTAAGGTCAAGTTTGTCCGAGGTATTATATATTATTATATATATATTAGTTTCTACTTGGTGTACCAGAAAATACTTCTAAAGCATCGAATCAGGAAACGGTAGAGCACGACGTCAAACAATGGCGCTACATTGCGTGTTCTCTCGATATTTCTAATGCCGTTTTTGTGGACACTTTTCGAGTTCCTTTTTCGCCAAAATATAAGGGGGATGGACCGAAACCTCTGAAGATTACGTTCTTGACCAGCGCTACGGCTGAAATAGTAAGGTCGGAATGGACAAAAGGGAAACGAACATTACCCAAGGATGTTAGACTTAGCCCACCCAAACCAAGCCAAACACTCTCCCGTTTGGAGATAGCGGATAGCAGCGTTTCCATCCAAATGGAGGAAATCAATGCATCAAAAAACGTCGTAGGTCCGGCTCAAATCGAGTCGGACTGAGCAATTCACACCGAAAACTAATTGTCGATTCAAGCCGTCGGCGACCAATAGGACGCACACATGTTTTACCATCCAAAGAAGCCGGACCAATAACTTCGGTTTACACCCCGTCATTACTCACGAAAAATACGATTAAGTGCATCTATACAAACGCGAACAGCCTTTTCAAAAAATTAATCGAATTGTCCGAAATTTGTAATGAAACGGCGCCAGACATAGTTGCAGTAACAGAAACGTGGTTCCTTGCCTCATTGTCTGATAATGAACTCTCTTTGCCCAACATGTCTCTATTCCGGCGTGACCGTTTTGGCGATGGCGGAGGAGCAGCACTCTACTTCAAGCAATCGTTTATCTGTAGAGCTATGAACGACGTGATCCTTGATATCACTGACACACTTTGGTGTTCTCTGACTCTTACTTCAGGAGACCAATGCATTATTGGAGTGATCTATCGTTCTCCAACAGCAACTCTCGATCTAAACAATAAACTGATTAATGCTTTGCGCTATGTAACAACGCGATACAATACTCAAATATTAATAATGGGGGATTTCAACTTTCCCCAGCTCTATAGCCGGAATGATCATCCATCAGAGGCACTTGAAAATGAACTTCGAGCCGTTTTGGATTACGCACCCCTTTATAACCACGTTTTTGGATTTACTCGTATGAGAGGATCAGACCAGCCGTCTACCTTGGATCTTATACTTACATCAGATCCCACAGCTGTTGAGAATATCGTTTATAAACCGCCGATCGGACGAAGCGATCACGTTGTCCTAGAATTCGAGTACGTTTGTAGCGCTAGACGCAATAGTGACGGGACAAAATGCGTCAGAATGGTGAACTACCGTGCTCTGTGTGCCGAGTTACAATGCACTAGCTTCGCACAACTGGATTACTCCGATCTGGATAGTCATTGGCGATCTCTCTTACAGCACCTCAAATCTATATTGGAGGAACATTCAATGTTTGCTTTCAAGAAAACGTCTCAACGAAATAAATTTTTACTACGAAGCAGGACTAAAAAGTGGATGAAACAAAGGGCAGTAGCGTGGGAGTTTCACAAGGCTACCAACACAACTGATTCTTGGGAACAATTTACACGGCTGAGAAACAAAGTTATCAGCTTAATTCGAGATGATAAACAAGCGTTCCAATCGCAATTGATTACTCGGATGCACCAGAATCCGAAGCTCTTGTATAGACTTGTAAACGATAGAACAAATATTAAACCAAGAGTCTTTGCCCTGAAAACGTCGTCCGGCTTCACAGAATCCATAAATCAGACCGCTGACCTGTTAGCAGACTTTTATGTCGGAGGTTTTGCGCCGAAATCCATGGAGCCTGATCAGGAACCAATCGTTCGACTTGACCGACCGACCTTGAGTGAAGTATTGATTACTCCGATGGTGGTAGCGCAGTACTTACGAAAATTAAACGTAAAGAAATCTCCAGGACCAGACGAGATAACTCCAAAGCTGCTCAAAACCTGCCATGCGCAGCTATCTGAACATCTATCTTACATTTTCAATAATTTGCTCCAAGCTGGCGTAGTGCCACAAGACTGGAAACTGGGACAAATAATACCCATTTACAAAGGTGGTTGCCGTTCTGATGCTAAAAATTACAGGCCGGTGACCTTGCTGTCTTCGGTATCAAAAGTTTTTGAGCGAATAATAACCGCAGAAATCGTGCGACATCGGGAAACGAATCAACTTTTGGCAGTTGCCCAACATGGATTTCGCAGAAATCGCTCTTGTCTAACAAATTCGCTGACAAGCTTAGACGATTGGACGAGGATTGTAGATGCGGGGGGCTGTATTCATGCGTGCTACCTGGACATTTCTAAAGCGTTCGACAGAGTTGATCACAATTTACTCTTGAACAAGCTAAAGAAACACGGTGTTGTTGGAAGACTATACGAATTGCTAAGAGATTACCTCAGCAACAGACAAATCCGAGTTCGTGTGGACGGCCTATTATCGAAGAACATCGATGTCACTAGCGGAGTTCCACAAGGCTCAGTGCTTGGACCAATACTGTTTCTAGTCTATATGAACGATATACCACTACCAAATGATAGTAAGATGGTTTTGTTTGCTGACGATATAAAAGTATGGAGGCAAATCAGAAATGCTGACGATTGTATCTTGCTGCAAAACGATTTGAGTGCTTTGTTCAACTGGTCATCTGAAAATAAACTGTCATTGAATATGCAAAAGTCGAAGATGATTCAGATTGGTCGTGACCTTGGCTGTTTCCTATCCATACAAGCTCGGCGACATTAACCTGGAGTACACTGAAAAAGAAAAGGACCTCGGTGTCTGGATTTGCGGCAGTTTGAAAAATGGTCTACAATGCGAAACCGTTTACAAAAACGCGTCTCGGCTGCTCGGCATGTTACGGCGGATATTTGGACGTTTTTCCCCGGGGTGTTTTCCTCTCATGATGAATACATATATACACCCGGTTCTAGATTATGCCGCACAAGCCTGGACACCATGGCTCCAAAAAGACATCTTACTCCTGGATCGCATATACCGGAGAGCTTCTAAGCTTGTCATTGGTCTCAAAAATATGTCATTCGCCAGGCGACTCAGACAACTGGAAATGAGGACACTTGCACAAAGGAGAATGCGAGGTGATCTCATCCTCGCATACAAAATACTAACTACTGTTTCCCAACCCCTGGGTATATTATTCCACCTTCGAACTTCCAGCAACAGTCGTGGCCATGGTGGCAAGTTGGAAATACCACATTCCGAACGGAACTGCCGCAGGTATTTTTATTCCGTACGTGTGTGCTTTGCTTGGAATTCCCTACCTTCCGATTTGGGAAGCTCAAACAGCTTATCTATATTCAAATCAAAACTTGACGATTATATGAGAGCTAATCCGAATTTTTTCCCAAACTATTAATAAGCTATCATTGTCCCATTGATTTTGATTTTATTTATACTTATATATATATACATTTGTACCTATATTTCCACCCTGTGGTTATTGTAAAGTTAATTGCTTTTTCAACCATAAATCTTGAATCTTGAATCTCGATCAGGGAATCATAATCATGAAAAACAAAGCTTGTAATGAATCGGTGCGAACATTTTTCTGGTCACGTTTCGCTTCTGACACAGAAACTTCGTCAGTCTAAGTGTGTCAGTACGAACAGATATCAAGGTTGTATTCCATTCACATGAGAAATCCTAAACTGACTAACAACTTCACAGACAACGGTGGGTTCTCCGCTCATCAAGTTAGACAGGCGAGATCAATATCAACTGTGGCACACACACCCCCACGTACCGCATAATCACTTAATTTATTTGGTCTTGGTTTGTGTGAAAGACCGGTTAGCTCGATTGACCACTCCGTGCGAAAACACTTGGGGTCACGCGCGTTCAATTCAATTCAATTCAATTCAATTTTAATGGTCTAAAAAGCATATAGCTTTACAAAAAACCACAGAATAATATGACAACAACGAATAATATAACAAGCAAAAATGGGATTAGATTGCTTACTGGGCAGTTCAAAAATCAAGTAAATATCCAAGGGCAGAAATTGTTTTCGATTGGTGGGATAACAAATGTAGGTATATGGTGTTAAGATGTATAGTTTTCTTCAATGCACGGGTTTAGGGTCAAATAGGCATCAAGGCTTCTCTTGAAAGTTTGCTGGTTTGGTGAGTTCACAACATTATCTGGCAGATTGTTCCAAGTAAAACAAACTCGCACGGCAAAAAAATGTCGTCTGCAATTTAGTCTCGAGTGAGGGACAGTTAGAGTAAGTGTGTGAGCTCTTGTATTATGCGAGCTCCGTAGATTCAATAAGCATTGTAGAGGGTGATTTTCAGTATTCAAAATATTGTAAACCAGAATCAAATCGCCTCGGATACGACGACGTGGATAATCAAATAAATTCAGCGTTTTGATTCGCTCATTGTAGGGTTTCCGGCTGAGTCCAGTGACAAGTTTGGTAGCTCGATGATATATTCGTTGCAAAGTCGCAACATCTTTTTTAAGCCATGGCGACCATGCTTGAACCGCATATTCCATCGTGGGCCTGATATACGTATTTATAATACAGGGAATTGTCTGTTTTGAGAACCTACCGAAAATTCTCTTTAGGAGTGACAATTTCTGTGATGTTTTGCGATAGACGTAGTTGCAGTGGCTCGACATCCCTAGGGTGTTGCTTATTAACACACCCAAGTCCCTTTGTTCCATGGTCCACGAGAGGCTGTGTGATCCAAGAAAATACTGGTACTCCACATATTTGCCAATGTTTAACATGTGACACTTTTGGAAATTGAAAAATATGCGATTTTTTAGGGACCAAGCCTGTAGGTTGTCCAGATCCTTCTGGAGCAGTTCGCAGTCCTCCGACTTACTTATCTTAGACCAAACTTTTATATCGTCCGCGAACAGTACGATCTTGCATTTGATGAGAGCTGGTATGTCATTAGCATAAAGCGCGAAGAGGATTGGTCCGAGGACGGATCCCTGAGGCACTCCACTTGTCACGGCTACCGACTTCGATAGAGCACCGTCCACAGAGACTTGAACAAACCGATCAGTCAGGTAATTTTCTAACCATGCTAACAGACTGCCAGTGATACCACAACGTTCCAGCTTCTGCAAGAGAATACTGTGGTTTACACGGTCAAATGCTTTCGACATATCGAGGTAACATACATGGATAGTATCCCCAGCATCCACTGCTCGAGTCCAGTCGTCAAGGGTAAGGAGAAGGTTAGTAAGGCAGGAGTATCCCCTTCTAAAACCGTGTTGGGCTCCCGAAAATAGCTTATTTTCCTCAAGGTATTTGCTCAGTTTTTTTGCCACGATCCTTTCGAGTACCTTGGATACGGCGGACAACAAAGTAACAGGTCTGTAATTTGCGGGCTCCGAACGCACCCCGCCTTTGAAAATCGGGGAGATTATACCAGATTTCCATTCAGTCGGTATGACACTTTGCGACAACGATTCGCAGAATAACTGAGTTAGAGGTCCGCATAGAGATTGTGCACAATGCTTGAGTATATTCGGGGTAATTTTATCACAACCAGGGGATTTTCTGGGATTCAACGATAGTAGTGTTCCCAGCACCTCTTCTTTGTTGATGGTTATTGTGTCCAATGGTAGAGGATGCGTTATTTCTGGATCCATTTGTATATCCACGCTTTCCTTTGGACAAAATACTGTAGCATAATAATTTACCAAAGCATCCGCGGTGTCAGCTGCATTTGTGGTCATTCCAGTGGGCGTCCGCAAGGCCGCAACTCCTGGTTTCACTGAACACTGCTTGTTCACAATCTGGTAAAGAAGCTTGGGATTCCGTTCCATTTTAGACATTATGACAGCTTGATACTGTATTTTGTCTTCAGCAATAAGTTTGATGACCTGGTTTCTTAGTTTTCTAAAGGTCTCCCATGTGGCATCGGTGGTTAACTGGCGATGGTTTATCCAAGCCTTATTTCGCAGTTTAATCCATTTCCGAGTGCGACTACGGATTTTAAAATCGAATGCCTTTCCACACTGTTTTGGTACGAATGCCGAGTGTGAGTTGATTTCCCGGTGTAGATTGGTCAAAATGCTACACCACTGCTCTTTTACTCCTATGCCTTCAATTTGCCAATCGTTAATCAAACTTAGGGCGTTTGATAATTTTGATAGGCATACCTTTCTGATGAGTTTTGTTCTATCGTTTGCTCGCTCTGCTCGACATAGGTAGTCAAAATTCAAGACCAAATGGTCGCTCGAACCTAGCGGACAATCGTATGTAATGCTTTCGACGGAGTCCTCTTCAGTTGTCAAGATAAGATCGAGCATTGAAGGCATATCTCTCCCTCTGTATCTTGTATTGCTTTCAACGTGATTATACAAAGGAATTTCGTCAAACAGCTGCTGAAAGATGGAAGCAGTGGAGGTTTGAGAAATTTTGTTCGTCTTCAGCAAGTTAGGCAGATTAAAGTCTCCCATGATCAAGATTCTGGTATGATATCTCGAGGCAATCAAGCGTAGCTTGTCGAGTAGATTCGTATTATACACTTCCGGGGCTGCTGGTGGGCGATAAATTACGCCGATTGTGCAATCATCGCCTGTAGCCGTTGTCAACAAACACCATAGCGTGTCCTGAAGCACCAAGTCGGAATCCGTCATTTCTCTGCACTTGAGTCTCTGATCATAATAGAGTGCCACACCTCCTCCACGTGATGCACGGTCTCGGCGGAGCAGTGACATGCCAGCAATCTCTAACTCACAATCGTGGATTTCCGGGCTTAGCCAAGTTTCGGTAATGGCAATTAGCTGAGGTCGTTTAGTCTCAAACCGAGCCACAAGTTCGGCAAATTTGTTAATCAAGCATTGGGCATTGGTATAGAGGCATCCAAGAACAGTTTTGGTAAGCAGAGATGGATGGTATCGTGTGATGTCATAGTCTGAGACAACCGTCATTGTCACGCCGACTCTGGAAGAGTCGGCACTGTTCTGTTTTTTGACAAGTTAAGTAGCATATCGGTCGTTTCAGGTTGAGAGGCGCAAATCGAGTCCTCAATTTGGCCAAAAAAGATTTCTTTAGCTGGCTTCACTCCACTCTTGGGAGTCAGTTGGGGTGGCTTTGCGTTCGATTGCTGATTTTGTGTCCCAGCTGAAGATTCATTTCTTGGTTCAGTTGATAGGGCTTCATCAATCCTGACAGTATTTAATGCAGAATGGGCTGCATTTATATCAGTGTTTATGTGATCGCTAAGGATGACACCTTTTGGGATTTTGTGTTTCCAGCTTTTCCAGTTGGAACGTACAGTATCAACCATAGTACTCATTAGGAAGTTTATTTTTAATGGACGTGGCCCATTACCTTTGTATTTTGCTGAGGAAGGCAGTCTAAAAGTATCCACGACAACGGCCTTTTCGACGAAAATGGTATCAGCCAGAAAACTCCATTGCCTGTAGTCATGCTCAGCTCGCTCGTTAGCCTCAGGATTGTCTGCCAGTTCTGGAACTCCGAGGATGATGAGATTGCGATTAGATGTCTTTCTATTGTCGTATGTATTGTTCCTCCTTTCGGACCATGGAATATCAACATGAATGCGAATATTCAGTGAATTGTTAGACCCAAGTAGGTAAGAATTTAGTAATACGTTTTCCAGGTCACGCTCATTTGCTAAGTTAACCCTCAATAGTCTGGGTTTATCCTGATGAGGTGAATCACGCCGTCTAGTTAAACGAGTCAATGCTAACGGCACTACAGTTCCAATTTTCATAAGTTCACACAGTTCCTTCCATTTTTCTTCATCATGCCTTTGACGGTCTTTGAAGAGAGTGCATTCTGGCTCAGGAACGTCAGTACAAATGACACTCAGAAAGTGTGCCTTACGATTGGTAGAGATGTTATTAATTTTCCGCTGCAGAAACGGACGCCAGATTGCTAAGATATCAGCCCCATCAACCTTAGTGACTGTATACTAACCAGCATTGTTATATCAACGCTTCAGCGAGAAGATGTTCCATGAATGGTTTTACCCATTGCTTCATCAATTCTACGTGATCAAGATCAACGCTGTGGCCAGTGCGGAGCACGTGTTCAGCTAGTTATGAGTACCTTATCAGTGATTGATACTCACTGGAATTGGGTGGCTTCTTACTGATTCGATTTTTTATGGCTTTTGTTTCTTCATTATACTGGATATATAGTTGCGTAGTGCGCCTGCCTCATATTTCATACTTTCTATACTGTGTGCTGTGCGGTCGCATTATTCTGTGCTCTTGCGTTTTTGGATCTACTTCACTCCCATCCCCTCCTATCTGGATTATTTTACCTTTTTGTACTCCTCTGAACACAAGCATTGTGTTCATACCATTTTCGGAGGCAGAACAAGCAATTTTAGAAAAATCAGTTTTTTACATTTTCAACCAAACTAGACCTACTCGGGCAAGTTTGTGTGCAACACTGAATGTTGGATTGAGTTTGCCACCAATCGAATGATCTCACTTTCCCACTTCGCTTGACACATTGGATCCGAAAATTCGGATCCAATCTGACGGAGCTACGATGAATTTCGTTACCCACCATTCATGTGGCGAGGTTATTCACTCACCCACTTCCAACAATTTTAAATCCGCCTCAGACCCGACTTCGTTTCATACGTGCCAACGCGCGCACACCCATTTACCACACAGATCGATCGATAAATCTTTTCACCCCGGCGTCATGACCTTACGAGCGAAGCCCAGTGAAGGCGGTCACATGTGCAAAATTTGTCGAAAGGCGGTAAGTCACAATGCCCGACACGCTAGTTGTTTTATTTGTCACGATAAAGTTCATATGTGAAGTGTGATGTTACCCTGACTGTTGATGCTATTGCAATTATCAATAAAGATGAAATGCCAGGAGTATGCTATATCTGTCATGTATGCAGAATTGAACCTAGAAACTGTACAAAGACGACTGCGAGCTCACAGACGGAAACTAATATGGGGGGGTTGAATTTAGAGGACCGCATACAGAGAATTGAAGGTTTGTTCAAGATTCAAGATTCAAGAATTTATGGTCACAAAAAGCACATAGCTTCACAATTACCATATCATAGTAAATATGCGTTCAATAAGAAGTATAAAAAAATCAATTATACGATGTCACTGGAGTCAAGTAATATGCTTACCCTGAATCAATACACAGGCATCGTCAAATCGTTATGTAACAAATAATTGTCCAAGGTTCGAGTGAATGTTTGGATACATGGAGAGGTGATAATTGCTTCGGGAAGGGCATTCCACAGAAAACAGACACGTACCGAATAGAAATATCGGCGACAATTAGTACGGGAATGGGGAATTTGTAGTGCCGCTGAGTGGCTACGTGTAATTCCTGATTCACGGTATTTGAAAAAATGTTTGAGTGGATGATCTGGAGTATTCAATATCTTGTAAGTAATGATAACGTCACTTCGAAGTCTACGTTGAAGGGGAGTGGGGAGATTTAGCTTTTTCAACCTTTCCTCGTATGTAAGGTCTCGAAAACCACGCACGAGTTTAGTTGCACGATGATATATCCTGTCAAGCAAGAATATATCTTTTTTCATCCACGGTGTCCATGCTTGCGATGCGTGTTCCATTGTGGGAATTAAGTAGGTCTTCATGATTCTTGGCAACGTTACAGGCGTAAAGGTTCTGAAGATCCGTCGAAGCATACCTAGAAGCTTTGAAGCACGCTTGTAAATGACCTCACAATGGACGCTGTTCTTTAGGCTGCCACATATCCAGACTCCAAGATCCTTCTCCGATTCGGTCCAGCTCAAAATCGTCTGCCCAAAGTGATATTCGTACTGAAAGGGCTTACCGATTTGCAGTAACTTGCATTTTTGAAAATTGAACGGCAGTTTATTTTTAACTGACCATTCGTGTAGTGCATCTAAATCACTTTGCAGTTTTACGCAGTCTGCAGTTGATTTTATTCGCATCCAAAGTTTAACATCATCCGCAAAAAGAACTACCTTGCATGAGAGCATCTCAGGTAAATCATTGATGTAAACTAAGAAAAGCACTGGACCGAGAACGCAACCTTGCGGTACACCACTGGAGGTATTAATGGCTCGTGATTGTACCCCGTTAACTCGAACGGTTGCCTTGCTCCCATTAAGGTAGCTTTCGAACCACACGAGTAGCTGCCCGTCAATATCAATCTGTTTCAGCTTCCGTAGCAACAGGAAGTGATCAACTCTGTCGAAAGCTTTCGACATATCCAGATAGCACGCGTGTACACTGTCTCCTGCGTCAACCGTTTGGGTCCAATCGTTTAATACCGTCAGCAAGTTTGTCAAGCATGAGCGAGCTTTACGAAACTCGTGCTGGGCGACAGATAGTATATTTTGTGATTCCAAGTGATGAACTATATTTTCCGTCACTATGCGCTCCATCACTTTGGATATCACGGGGAGTAGGGTGACAGGACGGTAGTTCGCGGGATCTGAACGGCTACCACCCTTATAAATTGGTGAAATTACCCCTGTGTTCCACTCTGTTGGCACCACTCCTTCGGTTAGGGAATGTTGGAACAATTGGCATAGTGGTTCACACAGCTGCTGGTCACAGGATTTTAGTAGTGCTGGTGTTATTCCATCGGCTCCAGGAGATTTTCTAGGGTTCAGTCGACACGAGTGTCTTCGTATAATCGCTGAATTAATCTCAATATCATTCAGTTGTTGAGATACAATCGATGTCAGTAAATTCTCATTCGCCCTAACCGTTATCGGGCTAAACACATTTGCATAAAATTGAGAGAGAGTATCAGCCGTTTCCTTTGCTGTGACTGTTAATCCATTCTCAGAAATAACAGGAAACACCCCTGGTTTCACACTGGACCGAGCATTAACAATCCGATAGAGAAGTTTAGGGTTTTCTTCCATTTTCAAAGACAGAGAGCGATGGTAATATTGCTTGTCCTCTTTGACGAGAGCATTCACTTTGTTACGAATTTTAGAAAATTGCTGCCAAGAGGCATCAGTTTTGGTCTTTCGGTGTTCAGTCCAAGCAAAGTTTCGTTTCCCGAGCCATTTTTGTGTGCGACTGCGAAGCTTAAATCGGAAGACACTTGCCCGTCGTTCATCAACAAATCGCGAATTATGATCTATGTTTGACTGAAGTATTTTCGTGAGCTCACTGCATTGTGTTTCGGTGTTGTGCTGATCAAGTTCTTGCCAATGTACTAGCCCAAGCAATCCACGTAGACCAGCGTAGTCGATCTTTCTGAATTGTGTGGAGGACGCACAAACTCGTCTAGCACTGCAAACAAACTCAAAGGCTAGCACCAGATGATCACTCCGACCGAGGGGCGCAATGTAGTCAACACCATCAACAGCTGTTTTCTCTGAAGTAAAGATTAGATCCAAAATTGATGGCAACTTTGATCCTCTTATATGAGTAAAGTCAAAAACATGATTATGCATTGGAATCATGTCGATCACCTCACGAAATTTGTGATCAAATGTGTGTAGAGGGTGATCGGATCTGGCAAAGAGATGAGGAAGATTGAAGTCCCCGATGAGTAGTAATTGCGAGTTACGTTTCTCTCCGGCGTAATTTAGTGCTTGTAATAACCTGTCATTTTGAGTATCATTCGAGGCTGGAGGGCGATATATGATTCCAAGAATGCAATCGTCCTGTGACACATTCGTGAGACTGCACCAGAGGGTATCTTCAAAATCAAGGTTTGGTTCGTGAATTTTCATGCACTGAAGCCGATCGTGACAGTATAAAGCCACACCACCACCTTTTCTTGGGCGATCGTTCCGTATTAGCATCATGTTGGGGATTGAGAGTTCACTTTCAGTCATACAGGATTTAAACCAGGTTTTAGTAACAGCAACGAGGTCTGGCGTGTGTCGTTTGCACAGCTCGGTCAGTTCAGTCAATTTGTTGAACAAACTTTGAGCATTGGTATAGATGCATTTAAGTGAGTTTTTAGAATGTAACACCGAGTCAGTATTAGTATTTATTGGTCCGACGATGTTGACGTCGGACCGAGATCGTTTTTTGAAGCAATTTGAAGTAATTTCGCTGGCGAATTTGCACCAGTTTCGGATAATTGCGTAATTAAAGGCTCCAGGTGGACCTCAACAGCGGCTTTCGAGTTGCACAGTCTAACGTTTTCAGGTAACCTGTTTCTGTTCACTTTTAGCTTGCTTCGAACATCATCCGCCATGCTACTTGAAAGAAACGTAACCTTAAGTGGATTTGCCCCTTTCCCGTGATAGTTCGGCGAACGAGAAATTCTGTATGTGTCGACAACTACAGAATTTTGGGAACCGATATTTTCGGCTATAAATGACCATTGTTTACGGTCGTGCTCTTTGTTTTCGAAGCCCGTTGTGGCGCCTGAATTTTCTGGAACGTCAAGCAAAATAATACTCCTTGGTGCTGTTTGATCCCGCCTATTCGGTGCTTTTGACCTGTTAAATGGCTTATTAATTAGCAAACTGAAGCCTAGACTTCAGTGTGGAGATCGTGTTTTATCTCCGTTTCTAAGGAAGCAGGAATGCAAAAAATGCGATGATGAACATACGGACATTCGACCTAACAATTCAGAACAACTGAGCCGTTCCCATGATCCGCGTGCCTTGGAAAGGTCTGAAACAAATTCAACAAAATCCGAGAATAAAAAGCGAGCCGTTAAACAACCAACTGATCCCAAAACAGTTAATTCTTTCGAGAAACGAAATAACGTCTCCACCAATCGTAAGGCACACTCTTTGAGTGTCATTTGTACTGACGTTCCTGAGCCTGAATGCACTCTCTTCAAAGACCGTCAAAGTCATGATGAAGAAAAATGGAAGGAACTGTGTGAACTTATGAAACTTGGAACTGTAGTGCCGTTAGCATTGACTCGTTTAACTAGACGGCGTGATTCACCTCATCAGGATAAACCCAGACTATTGAGGGTTAACTTAGAAAATGAGCGTGACCTGGAAAACGTACTACTAAATTCTTACCTACTTGGGTCTAACAATTCACTGAATATTCGTATTCATGTTGATATTCCATGGTCCGAAAGGAGGAACAATACATACGACAAAAGAAAGACATCTAATCGCAATCTCATCATCCTCGGAGTTCCAGAACTGGCAGGCAATCCTGAGGCTAACGAGCGAGCTGAGTCTACAGTCAATGGAGTTTTCTGGCTGATACCATTTTCGTCGAAAAGGCCGTTGTCGTGGATACTTTTAGACTGCCTTCCTCAGCAAAATACAAAGGTAATGGGCCACGACCATTAAAAGTAAACTTCCTAATGAGTACTATGGTTGATACTGTACGTTCCAACTGGAAAAGCTGGAAACACAAAATCCCAAAAGGTGTAATCCTTAGCGATCACATAAACACTGATATAAATGCAGCCCATTCTACATTAAATACTGTCATGATTGATGGAGCCCTATCAACTAAACAAAGAAATTAATCTTCAGCTGGGACACAAAATCAGCAATCGAACGCAAAGCCACCCCAAATGACTCCCGAGAGTGGAGTGAAGCCAGCTAAAGAAATCTTTTTTGGCCAAATTGAGGACTCGATTTGCGCCTCTCAACCTGAAACGACCGATACGCTACTTAACTTGTCAAAAAACAGAACAGTGCCGACTCTTCCAGAGTCGGCGTGACAATGATGGTTGTCTCAGATTATGCCATCACACGACACCATCCATCTTTGCTTACCAAAACTGATCTTGGATGCCTCTATGCCAATTCCCGATGCTTGATTAATAAATTTGCCTAACTTGTCGCTCGGTTTGAGACTAAACGACCTCAGCTAATTGTCATTACCGAAACTTGGCTGATCCCGGAAATCCACGATTGTGAGTTAGAGGTTGCTGGCATGTCACTGCTCCGCCGAGACCGTGCGTCACGTGATGGAGGTGTGGCACTCTATTATGATCAGAGACTCAAGTGCAAAGAACTGACGGATTCCGACTTGGTGCTTCAGGACACGCTATGGTGTTTGTTGACAACGACTACAGGCGATGATTGCACAATCGGCGTAATTTATCGTCCACCAGCAGCCCCGGATGTGTATAATACGAATCTACTCGACAAGCTACGCTTGATTGCCTCGAGATATCATACTAGAATCTTGATCATGGGAGACTTTAATCTGCCTAACTTGCTGAAGACGAACAAAATTTGTTAGACCTCCATTGCTGAGATCTTCCAGCAGCTGTTTGACGAAATTCCCTTGTTCAATCACGTTGAAAGCAATACAAGATACAGAGGGAGAGATATGCCTTCAATGCTCGATCTTATCTTGACAACTGAAGAGGACTCCGTCGAAAGCATTACATACGATTGTCCACTAGGTTCGAGCGACCATTTGGTCTTGAATTTTGACTACCTATGTCGAGCAGAGCAAACAAACGATACAACAAAATTCATCAGAAAGGTATGCCTATCTAACTTATCAAACTCCCTAAGATTGATTAACGATTGGCAAATTGAAGGCATATGAGTAAAAGAGCAGTGGCGTAGCATTTTGACCAATCTAAACCGGGAAATCAACTCAAACTCAGCACTCGTACCAAAACAGTGTGGAAACGCATTCTAATTTAAAATCCGCAGTCGCACTCGGAAATGGATCAAACTGCGAAATATGGCTTGGAGAAACCATCGCCGGTTAACCACCGATGCCACATGGGAGACCTTTAGAAAACTAAGAAACCAGGTCATTAAACTTATTGCTGAAGACAAAATACAGTATCAAGCTGTCATAATGTCTAAAATTGAACGGAATCCCAAGCTTCTTTATCAGATTGTGAACAAGCAGTGTTCAGTGAAACCAGGAGTTGCGGCCTTGCGGACGCCCACTGGAATGACCACAAATGCAGCTGACACCGCGGATGCTTTGGTAAATTATTATGCTACAGTATTTTGTCCAAAGGAAAGCGTGGATATACAAATGGATCCAGAAATAACGCATTCTCTACCATTGAAAACAATAACACTCACCAAAGAAGAAGTGCTGGGAACTCTACTATCGTTGAATCCCAGAAAATCCACTGGTTGTGATAAAATTACCCCGAATATACTCAAGCATTGTGCACAATCTCTATGCGGACCTCTAACTCAGTTATTCTGCGAATCGTTGTCGCAAAGTGTCATACCGACTGAATGGAAATCTGGTATAATCTCCCCGATTTTCAAAGGCGGGGTGCGTTCGGAGCCCGCAAATTACAGACCTGTTACTTTGTTGTCCGCCGTATCCAAGGTACTCGAAAGGATCGTGGCAAAAAAACTGAGCAAATACCTTGAGGAAAATAAGCTATTTTCGGGAGCGCAACACGGTTTTAGAAGGGGATACTCCTGCCTTACTAACCTTCTCCTTACCCTTGACGACTGGACTCGAGCAGTGGATGCTGGGGATACTATCCATGTATGTTACCTCGATATGTCGAAAGCATTTGACCGTGTAAACCACAGTATTCTCTTGCAGAAGCTGGAACGTTGTGGTATCACTGGCAGTCTGTTAGCATGGTTAGAAAATTACCTGACTGATCGGTTTGTTCAAGTCTCTGTGGACGGTGCTCTATCGAAGTCGGTAGCCGTGACAAGTGGAGTGCCTCAGGGATCCGTCCTCGGACCAATCCTCTTCGCGCTTCATGCTAATGACATACCAGCTCTCATCAAATGCAAGATCGTACTGTTCGCGGACGATATAAAAGTGTGGTCGAAGATAAGTAAGTCGGAAGACTGCGAACTGCTCCAGAAGGATCTGGACAACCTCCAGGCTTGGTCCCTAAAAAATCGCATATTTTTCAATTTCCAAAAGTGTCACATGTTAAACATTGGCAAATATGTGGAGTACCAGTATTTTCTTGGAACACACAGCCTCTCGTTGATCATGGAACAAAAGGACTTGGGTGTGTTAATAAGCAACACCCTAGGGATGTCGAGCCACTGCAACTACGTCTATCGCAAAACATCACAGAAATTGTCACTCCTAAAGAGAATTTTCGGTAGGTTCTCAAAACAGACAATTCCCTGTATTATAAATACGTACATCAGGCCCACGATGGAATATGCAGTTCAAGCATGGTCGCCATGGCTTAAAAAAGATGTTGCGACTTTGCAACGAATATATCATCGAGCTACCAAACTTGTCACTGGACTCAGCCGGAAACCCTACAATGAGCGAATCAAAACGCTAAATTTATTTGATTATCCACGTCGTCGTCTCCGAGGCGATTTGATTCTGGTTTACAATATTTTGAATGCCGAAAATCACCCCTACAATGCTTATTGAATCTACGGAGCTCGCATAATACAAGAGCTCACACATTTACTCTAACTGTCCCTCACTCGAGACTCATTGCTCATTAAATACGAAGTGGTTCATGCTTAGGCAGATCGATACACCGTTGATAATTTGCTGGACGCTCAACTTTGTGCGATCTGACAAACTGGCATCAGTTTCCAAAGCACGTCTAGCTAGTTGTAACGCACTTGTTTTATCGACGTTGGTGAACAAAGCGCTCACGTCAAAGCTAAACATTATTTCATCGTCATTTATTGTTACCGACTTTAAGCGTGCTGCAAAGTCATATGCGTTCTTGCTGAACGAGGCTGTATTGCCAACTAAACGTTTCAACAAATAAGCCAAATGTCTAGCTAACTCGTGCGCAGGTGATCCGATACCGTCGACGACAGGTCTTACAGGAATGCCTTCTTTATGTATTTTAGGTAGGCCGTAGAACCTAGGAGTTAGAGTAGACTTGGGATACAGGTTATACCACAAGCCCTTTCCCAAACTCTCCTTAACGCCAAGCAAATACCCAGAGACTACCGTTTTGCAGTTATTCATTACCTTTTTCATTTTACCATTATCTATCCGTTCATAAGGGCCCTCGGATAAGTGTACCCCAACCTTGACTAAATAGTCGCTTTTGTTCAAAATTACCGTTACTTTACGTTTGTCAGCCTTAGTAATGGCTATATTTGTATCTTGTTTCAGCGTAAGAAGTGCTTGTCTTTCGTGTGAATCAAGGTTTGCATCGCCTTGTTCCTGGTTTTTAATGACAATTGTGATACAAATTCTAACCGCGTCTGCCTGTTCGTTGGGGAGTGCATTTAATGATCCCTCAATACACGGAATAAGATCCTCAGCTTTCATAAAGCTCTTACTTATGCAGAAATTCAAGCCCTTCTCCAACAATCTGTGTTCAGCTTGCGAAAGTTGTCGATTGGATAAATTCAAAACATTAGAATACTGGTTGCTAGATAATTACTTATTAGAATTATCAGACTAACACCCTTGGTCTGACGAAGCTTTTGTGTCAGAAGTGAAAAGTTACCCAAAAACTACTCTAACCTATTGCACTCACATTACTTTGCATTATGAATACACGATCGGTCCCAAACATATTCCAATCGAAGAACATCATGTTTCGGCTTAGCACAAGGGCACCGAAACGACAGATGACGACAATCGTGGAATTGTAATTGATGAGCGTTTCTTTTGAATTAGAATCTTGAACCAGGGGTCCAGACACGTGTCGCATAAAAAAGGGAAATCAATCCGTTCGACTCTAGTTTTTATTAAGGATAAGACACCTTAATCAAGCGTCAAGTGTAGCACCTACAGAAACCAGCGTAATGGATGCTATGGTGTTTATATGAGAAAGATTAACAAAGAACTTTGTTCCAGAATATAGGCACACCGGAAGTCGTACATGGTTTTACCCCTCGCCTTATCACTTATACGTTATCTAGATCAACGCTGTAAACTGCACGTGTTCAGTTTTTGTTAAATTTCTTATCAGTGATTGATAATCACTGGAATTGCTTGACTACTTACCGAATCGTTTTTGTGTTCGTTCATCCTATTAATGAGTTCATTGGATGTTTGTCAGATATATACACCCGAGCAACAATTGCATTTGTTTACATATATGTGTTCACTACGGAAACGAAAATGAAACATCCAATATTTTCTACACATTTCCATAAAAAAACAAAAGTTATACCCTTGTACATATATAATAAAGCAATGTGAAAGAATACGGACAAAACGAAAGAATATTTATTATTACAGATTCGAGGTATTCAACTCTGAAGAAAGTGGTAAACATTTACTAGGTTCACTAATAAAAAAATATTAGTTTAATTATCTAGTATAATATTTAAAGTTACAAAAACATCAGGAGTTCATAACACGCGTCTGCTTTTATCGAAAAATTAGAACAAACAGAGAACATGAGATAGCATTTATTTCTCCCAGATTAGAAGCCATTTACACAAAATATGTGGTATATTTAAAATAAGTTTACTACTCAAAATAGTAGTTCAAGCATTAAGTTTAGTTTATACAGTTTCATAACAAATATTAAGTAATACAAGTTGTGCTTGTATGTTATTGTTGGATAAGGCTGGTACAACCAACCTGTTCAATCACATGAGCCAACAATCATGTAGACGGGGTTTAGACCATAGATCTAGCGGATCCTGATCCTACTGGCGATACCTGATGAGTGCAAACAGCACGAAACCGGTGGTGGTGTGTGTGTGACGAAAATGCATGCAAATTAGGTTTTTGTCATGGGTTTATGCATTATCTACAGGAGTGTGGGCTCATGTGATCGAACAGGTTGGTCGTACCGACATTATCCAACAACGGCATACAAGCGCAAGTTGTTTGCCAATATTCCTCATTTTGAATCACATTGAACTGCATACAAATGAGCTTTTTGTTCAATGAAGTAATGCAGCGCTTAATCTTTCAAATCAATCGCTAAAATCACTGAAAAAATGATATGTCAATCATTCCTCTCAGATTCATGATCATGAAAAAACGATTGGTAAACGTATTCTACGTTTACACTAAAATTAGTAGATAAAATATTTTGAATATACTATAAAGATTTGGTGACGGAAGGTACCTTGATCCCGCATCTATCCACGTACTGATACAATGGCGAAAATGAGATAAGATTTATTTTTCCCAGATTCAAAGTTTTTACTTAAACATAGTGGTATACTTATACAACTTATACAGCGTGCTTTCTATTCTGTTGTAAAAACACACTACAAAAATTAGTTAAAAATCTAGTATTTTCTATACAATCCTATAAGGAATTATTAATGAGAGCTTGCATGGTTAACGATTGAAGGTTTTCGTTCTAAAGACTATGAAATTCACCGAGGCGTCAAACAAAGGTGTGTTCTTGCTCCCACGCGTTTCGGTATTTTCTCCGCTCTGCTTCTGAAGAATGCTTTATGACGAGAAAAGAAGGCATTTGCTTACACACCGGAAGTGACGGTAAGCTTTTCAACGTGAACCAGTTGAGAGCAAAACCAATGCACGCGATGTGCTAATCCGTGACCTGCTGTTTGATGATGATGCAGCCATTATTGCTCACTCCCAAGAAAACCTCCAGTCGATAATGCACTGATTTTCAATCATCACCGTTTGAAACGGTCAGCTTGAACCAGTACAACATTTCCCATATCTTGGTTAAACCATTGCGGATCATCTCTAGCTAGACACAGAAATTGATGAGCGGATTTGCAGAGCAGCTGTCATTCTATCCTGATAGAAATCTCGTGTTTTGTGCAACCGCTAGTTGATTGTAAAGACACAGGTGATGGTATAAAGCGCGTGCGTACTGAATGCTTCAATGTACGGCAGTGAAACGTGGACCACCCACGCATGACACAAACGGAAGTTAAATGCTTTCCATCTACGAAGCATCCGTCGCATTTTGAACATATCGTGGATGGACAAATTGCCTAATGCTGAAGTGCTTTCAAAAGCTGTTCTACAGAGAATGTTCACACTACAACGGCAGCGCGCCTGCTGAGCCGTTTACAGAATGGAAAATGGTCGTGCTCCGAAAGATATACTCTATGGTGATTTGAAATAAGGAAATCACAATTAGGCAGACCGCACTCGGTGTACATAATACGTTGCGAAAGAGATATCAAACTCTCAGCGTTGACCCCGCGAGGTAAGATTAAAATGCTCTTGACCGCTCAAATTGAAGGCATTGTGTAAAGCGTCGTCTGCAAGATGCGGAGGAGCAGATACAGCTCTTGGCCGTTCAATCTATATCACGCAGCAGGCGGGCAACTGACGCCCCACGATCGAGTAATGCGTAACCTCGGAAGCGCTGCGGGAGAGATTTTTACTGCCGAATCTGAACGTTTGGTCATTCAAAAAGCCGTGGAAGATGAAAACATAACATAAGATGTCATTTCTTCTTTCCAGATTCAATGTCTTTACTGAAAAGTAAGAGAAGCGTTAGAATGTGATAGCGTGCTCTTCTTATATTGAAACAGTAAATCAAATAACGAACATTAGGTGTCATTTAATCTTCCACATTCCTTGCAATACCGTTGCATTTATTCTTTCCAGATTCAATGTCTTTACTGAAAAGTAAGAGAAGCGTTAGAATGTGATAACGTGCTCTTCTCCTATTGAAACAGTAAATCAAATAACGAACATGAGGTGGCATTTAATCTTTCACATTTCGTACAATACCGATGCAATAAAAGTACTACTCCAGGCATTGAAAGCTACAAAATCACTCTGTTAAAAACGTTCGCTTTCCTCTCATATAGCAATCACAGATTTTCAGTAAGCCAGATGGTTCACTCATTTTGCTACAGCAACCAATTTGCCTTGGCAACAGTATCTGCATTGCTCCTGGCGTTTTCGTATTCATTAGGCTACATTGCATGTGTAACATCCGTATGAAACGGCGGGGCAATACACATTGATTATTGTGGATCCAGAAGTTGCTTCAGAAATCTGAGAGGGGATCCATCTACTGATGTATACAATTCTTGTTCCCATGCCGCACGTACATCCTCATTGAGTACTGCGTTCTGCTTCATGATGCCCAAGAATGCTTGTGTTAGTTTGAAAGAAGCCTTTGCAGCTTCAAATGTGGCAGCCCAGCGCAGGATCGAGGAGGGTTTGCCACACATGGTGTTATATCTTTTCCGCTTCTTAAGATGTATAAAGTGAGTGTGGTGCGGAATACTTAGGCCGCCAGTTGCAATTAGCTTGAAAATACGCCACGGGTATGCCGGTGGAAGTCGCAGTCATCTTCGTACTGATTGACGAGTAAAACAATTCAACGATTGAAACGTTTTCATGTGAATCACATGTTGACTAAGCCAATGATAAAGCATTGTTATTGCATTTCGACACAAGATGTTTATTCCCTGTTGTGGTTTTGATGGCTCCGAACTAAAATTGTAAAGATAACCTTGTTATTCCAGACAAAGATTGACTAGAGCTTTTCCGTGAGGAAAGATGTTCACCACCTTTAGCGCCTTGATTTCATTGCCAGCTATTTTACGTTAGCTCGAACTACAGCAGTTACATGTTGTTTCTTGCTCACCACCAGGTTCAACACTGCTTTTCTGAAAATTGACATTTAGTCCAGCCTAACCAGATGCCAGGAGAAGTTGTTCAAGTTTTGCTGTGAGATCTGTTATGGAAATAAAAAATAGCAGCAGGTCATCGGCATAAATCGATTGGCTGGCTCACGTTTGCTCGGGCACCCAATCTGGAAAGACTCATTGACATATCATGTTCTGCGTTGTTTTCCCTACTGTGCTGATAGATGAAGATAAACTGTATAACTTCCAAATAGTTATGAAACAGTATAAAAAATTCATAACGTTTCAAGATGCAAGATTTATGGTGAAAAAAGCTGTACAACACATAGGATATACTTATAAAAGTTAATCAAATCGTTACTTGAACGCATTCATATCCACCATCCTAATGATATTTTAGCCAAGTCCTTATGACGAGTTGTGTGGAACAATGTGAACTGCTGGGAACGCAGCCACACGTTTTAGTTGATAGCCTGTCTCGGTCAAATTGGCTATAATAGAACTGTTCACCCGATCGAGGGTGATAGTCAAAATACTAAACATAATTAAATAAACACTCCATCCACCATCCATAACAACATTTTTCCTTGACAGAATTTATGTCAGAATGGGTAAAGAGACAAACTTATCCGGTATTTTCTAACCAACTTGTAACCATTGGGGTTTCAATTAGCTGTTCAGTGTTAAGTCAGCAAATTGCTACTTTATTGTGTTTCACCTATACACGAACAGATTTGGGGTGAAGAACCTCACCGATCACATTCAAAGTTCATTTACGTGAGAATGGCTAAACGACATATCCAAAACATTTTCAAATACATGTTTAAAATTTACACCTTTTAAAACAACCGCTGCTCAGCCAATATGTGTGGTGTTCAGTACTTCGATTAGCTCACAACGATGCCTAATTTATTTTGCATTAGCGATTTTGAAGAGCATAGAAATTCGCATCATTAATCACCAGGGTTCACCGCAATTTGGATATGATCTGGAAGGGTTTTGCATTGTTTTGTAAGTAATTAGAAATATTTTTCTATTAAATAATATATTTCTATCAAACCTCATATGAAATTTTAATGGTTTATCAAATGACTGTTACTCATTCAACTTACTTCGATAACGCAGAAAACCGGCAATCTAATGATTGATTTCCGTTTACAAGATTATCATGATTGATCATTCGATTATTGATCACGTGTGTTCGTGCCGAGTGTTTTGACCAAAACTCATATGACTGCAATTATTTGCTGCATGAAATGCAGCCAATGCTAGTTAAAACGGCGCTATCAATTTCAGATTGACGTTTTTCAATGATTCAAGATTCAATAATGTTTTGCATTAATGTTTAAAATACAAACAGTATCTAAAATCTTTGTATACTCTATAAAGTTTCGATGACCAAAGGTAAGTGATAACTTGAATGCTAATATATCCGCGCAGTTAAATTTGTTGAAAATGAGATATTATCAATTCGTATTAGATTTGATGTGATTACCCGAAAACCAGTGGTGGGCTTATACTGCGTTTACTACTAAAATACCAGTTGAAATATACTATATTCTATACATTCTCATAGCAAATTAAATGTGATACGTTGCTTAGCTATCTATCACCGCATAAATGACATAATAGAATTATATTTATTCTCACAGATTCGATGTCTTCCGTTTAAAAACAGGTTCTATAATTATACTAGGTTTACTACTAAAATAGTAGTTCAATTATATATTTTGATCTTTACTGTTTCATAAAACATGGGGAGAATTACATTGCTTCTTCTTTAATCAAACCAGTGGAACAAACCGTTAACATCAGAGATGGATTTTATTTTCTTAAATTCAAAGTCTATTACTCAAAAACGAATAGTATACATAATCTGAGCTCACTACTAAAATGGTAGTTCAATCATCAAGTATTTTCTATTCAGTTTCATAACCATATAAACTGATACAATTTTTCTCCATCTATCAAGGCAGTAGGACAAACAACGGATAGCATGATATGTCAACAATTTTTCCAAGAGCCGTGATACTTATTCTACGTTTACAATACAAAGTATTAGCGAAAATTTTATGTAGAAAATATAAAAATTTGATTCGTTCATATGTTCGCACGAAAATATACAGTTGTGATACTAATTAACAGGTAGTACTGAAACATATATCATATTTCATAGACGTAATTGGAATAACCTTGAATTCACATCTATCAAAGACTGAATAAAGAATGACACTCCTAAGATGTCAATTGTTTTTTCCCTAGTATTCAATATCTCTCTACCCAAACCGTTTGTAATATTTTATAAGCTTTTACTACTACTAAAATAGTGTTGAAACAACGCCTTTTTATAAATTTATACACAAACACAGGAAGTGTATATTAAAAAAATTACGTTTTCTCCACTTTCTCAATCAACACCTACAGCAAGTGTTCCCTTTTAGGATTCCTTCGGTAGCCAATTCTGTTTATCATATTTATCGCATTCCTTAATCCTCATTTGGTAATGTCCCATAGACATTGGCGTTGAAATATTCGATGTTCGAACATTGCGAGGACCCATCACTAACGTTGTGGGACCCATCTGTGATAGAGTTTATGAAACAAGTAAACATGCTTAAGCAGCCAGAAGCATTGACTGAAACAAATACCCACGAATAGCAACAGTCAAAACGTTCATTATAAACGTTTTAAAGTTATTAGATGAGGGTAGAACTGTATCGAGATTGCAGGATTCCACATATTGGGTTCTTGAACTGTGGCAAAATAACCTGATTTTGAACTACCCCCACTTTGATAGTGAACATATCGTGGATGGACAAATTGCCTAATGCTGAAGTGCTTTCAAAAGCTGTTCTACAGAGAATGTTCACACTACAACGGCAGCGCGCCTGCTGAGCCGTTTACAGAATGGAAAATGGTCGTGCTCCGAAAGATATACTCTATGGTGATTTGAAATAAGGAAATCACAATTAGGCAGACCGCACTCGGTGTACATAATACGTTGCGAAAGAGATATCAAACTCTCAGCGTTGACCCCGCGAGGTAAGATTAAAATGCTCTTGACCGCTCAAATTGAAGGCATTGTGTAAAGCGTCGTCTGCAAGATGCGGAGGAGCAGATACAGCTCTTGGCCGTTCAATCTATATCACGCAGCAGGCGGGCAACTGACGCCCCACGATCGAGTAATGCGTAACCTCGGAAGCGCTGCGGGAGAGATTTTTACTGCCGAATCTGAACGTTTGGTCATTCAAAAAGCCGTGGAAGATGAAAACATAACATAAGATGTCATTTCTTCTTTCCAGATTCAATGTCTTTACTGAAAAGTAAGAGAAGCGTTAGAATGTGATAGCGTGCTCTTCTTATATTGAAACAGTAAATCAAATAACGAACATTAGGTGTCATTTAATCTTCCACATTCCTTGCAATACCGTTGCATTTATTCTTTCCAGATTCAATGTCTTTACTGAAAAGTAAGAGAAGCGTTAGAATGTGATAACGTGCTCTTCTCCTATTGAAACAGTAAATCAAATAACGAACATGAGGTGGCATTTAATCTTTCACATTTCGTACAATACCGATGCAATAAAAGTACTACTCCAGGCATTGAAAGCTACAAAATCACTCTGTTAAAAACGTTCGCTTTCCTCTCATATAGCAATCACAGATTTTCAGTAAGCCAGATGGTTCACTCATTTTGCTACAGCAACCAATTTGCCTTGGCAACAGTATCTGCATTGCTCCTGGCGTTTTCGTATTCATTAGGCTACATTGCATGTGTAACATCCGTATGAAACGGCGGGGCAATACACATTGATTATTGTGGATCCAGAAGTTGCTTCAGAAATCTGAGAGGGGATCCATCTACTGATGTATACAATTCTTGTTCCCATGCCGCACGTACATCCTCATTGAGTACTGCGTTCTGCTTCATGATGCCCAAGAATGCTTGTGTTAGTTTGAAAGAAGCCTTTGCAGCTTCAAATGTGGCAGCCCAGCGCAGGATCGAGGAGGGTTTGCCACACATGGTGTTATATCTTTTCCGCTTCTTAAGATGTATAAAGTGAGTGTGGTGCGGAATACTTAGGCCGCCAGTTGCAATTAGCTTGAAAATACGCCACGGGTATGCCGGTGGAAGTCGCAGTCATCTTCGTACTGATTGACGAGTAAAACAATTCAACGATTGAAACGTTTTCATGTGAATCACATGTTGACTAAGCCAATGATAAAGCATTGTTATTGCATTTCGACACAAGATGTTTATTCCCTGTTGTGGTTTTGATGGCTCCGAACTAAAATTGTAAAGATAACCTTGTTATTCCAGACAAAGATTGACTAGAGCTTTTCCGTGAGGAAAGATGTTCACCACCTTTAGCGCCTTGATTTCATTGCCAGCTATTTTACGTTAGCTCGAACTACAGCAGTTACATGTTGTTTCTTGCTCACCACCAGGTTCAACACTGCTTTTCTGAAAATTGACATTTAGTCCAGCCTAACCAGATGCCAGGAGAAGTTGTTCAAGTTTTGCTGTGAGATCTGTTATGGAAATAAAAAATAGCAGCAGGTCATCGGCATAAATCGATTGGCTGGCTCACGTTTGCTCGGGCACCCAATCTGGAAAGACTCATTGACATATCATGTTCTGCGTTGTTTTCCCTACTGTGCTGATAGATGAAGATAAACTGTATAACTTCCAAATAGTTATGAAACAGTATAAAAAATTCATAACGTTTCAAGATGCAAGATTTATGGTGAAAAAAGCTGTACAACACATAGGATATACTTATAAAAGTTAATCAAATCGTTACTTGAACGCATTCATATCCACCATCCTAATGATATTTTAGCCAAGTCCTTATGACGAGTTGTGTGGAACAATGTGAACTGCTGGGAACGCAGCCACACGTTTTAGTTGATAGCCTGTCTCGGTCAAATTGGCTATAATAGAACTGTTCACCCGATCGAGGGTGATAGTCAAAATACTAAACATAATTAATAACCACTCCATCACCATCCATAGCAAAATTTTTTCCTTGGAACGAAATCACCACGTCAGAATTTGGTAAAGATACAATTGATCGGTATCCTTCTAACCAAAATTAAAAACTTGGGATTTCCATTAGCTGTTGAGTGTTTAATTCGGCAGATTGCTACTTTAATTTGTGTTTTCACGTAGACACGAAAAGTTGGGTCTGAAGACCTCACTCACCGATCACATTCAAAGTTCATTTACATGGTAATGGCCAACCGATTGATCCAAAACGTCTTCAAATACATGTTTAAAATTTAAACCTTTTAAAACAACCGCTGCTCAGCCAACATGTGTGGTGTTCACTCATTCGATTAGCTCACAACAATGCCAAATTTATTTTGCATTAGCGATTTTGCAGTGCATAGAAATTCGAATCATTAATCACCAGGGTTCCCAGCAATTGATATGTGATCTGGAAGAGTTTTGCATTATGTTTTGCAAGTTATTAAAATTATTTTTCTATTAAGTAATATTATATTTCTATCAAACCTCATATGAAATTTTAGTGGTTTATCAA
>JACCGJ010008466.1:0-18062 GCA_013407085.1 Atriophallophorus winterbourni | reverse complement strand
CGATAACTGCATCGAATATTATACCAATGTTTCTTTCTAGCACTGAACAGAATAAGTGAGATTGAAAGATTCATTCAAGCGATTGAATTCATGTCCAGTATTAATAACAAGGCTCCCAACCATGAATAATAAACGCCAATTTTTATAACATTAGCTAATAAATATGATCATGGGATAGCAACATAACTGCTCACATAAATCCTGTGTACTATAATCTAAGCGATTACATAAACTATACGCTAGTGTTTTAATAATGCAAGTATGTATGAGTCGTTTATTGAAATCATAATCAGTTACACACTTGTAAATCAAAGAATGTCCATGCCCTTCAATACCAAGCACCATAGAATGTTTCGTATCATAATGAAAATAAAGCAAGCAACAACAATGAGGAGAATAACACCTATGCATGACATAACACTCAATTGTATAACACATATTATTCATATCAGTCCTAATAAGAAATATCTAATTCAATAATGAATAACTCACCTTGAACCAAAAGTATCACGAGCCTGTTTTCTCCGGCGGTGTGCAGCTGAACGTCAGGGAACCTAATGCGGGATAACGCGTCACTCGTGGGTTATAAGACGCAATGCGAACGTGCAGTTAACCAATGGGAATTCGGAGAATAGAATGACGACATACGTGGACGCATCCAATCAGAAGTGTCGACAATAACGATACCAGTCTCCGGGGCATTCTGTCGGGTATCAATGTTTACTCGAATGCGGGGCGTCGATTCATTCTTGTCTCCGTGCCAGGGTTCACAGAAGTGGCCTGACAAGTTTCCCACAGCTTCACCCCGGGTAGCAATTTCTCCCTACTCGACGGGGGTCGAGTTGTTCGAACTTTGATACTCGTAAACCCACACACAGTTGAGGGGGTAATGTTGTGGTTTCTCCATCCGTCTGGCTGATCAGTGCACCTTAGTAATATTTTTACAAATTTAGGATATATAGTAAAGTTTAGATGCCGTAATAATGACTGCAATCAAATGGTTAACACTGACCTTCTATCTCTGGAGATAGCCGCGGATTTCCTTACTATTATTACTTAAATACGCTGATTCAATGGCTGCAATCAAATGGTTAAACACCCACCATCTATCTCTGGAGATAGCCGCGGATTTCCTTACTATTATTACTTAAATACGCTGACGCAATGCTATAGTCGTGTATTTAACACTGACCATCTATCTCTGGAGATAGCCGCGGATTTCCTTACTATTATTACTTAAATACGCTGATTCAATGGCTGCAATCAAATGGTAAACAGTTACTATCTATCTCTGGAGATAGCCGCGGATTTCCTAACTATTATTACTCAAATAAGCTGACGCAATGTCTATAGTCGTGTATTTAACACTGACCATCTATCTCTGGAGATAGCCGCGGATTTTCCTTACTATTATTATTAAATACGCTGATTCAATGGCTGCAATAAAATGGTAAACAGTTACTATCTATCTCTGGAGATAGCCGCGGATTTCCTTACTATTATTACTTAAATACGCTGATTCAATGGCTGCAATCAAATGGTAAACAGTTACTATCTATCTCTGGAGATAGCCGCGGATTTCCTTAATATTATTACTCAAATACGCTGACGCAATGTCTTATAGTCGTGTATTAACACTGACCATCTATCTCTGGAGATAGCCGCGGATTTCCTTACTATTATTACTCAAATACGCTGATTCAATGGCCTGCAATCAAATGGTTAACACCCACCATCTATCTCTGGAGATAGCCGCGGATTTCCTTACTATTATTACTTAAATACGCTCTACCATCTATCTCTAATAGAATTTAAGTGATTACATAAATTGTACGCTAGTGTTCCAATAATGCAAATATGAGTGTTTTATTAAAATTACCAATCATCAAATGTGAAATCATAATCAGTTTAACACTTGTAAATCAAAGAAAGTCCATCACAATTAACACCAGGCACCAGCAATGAGGAGAATAACACTTATGCATGACATAACACTCAATTGTATAACAGATATTATTCATAAAATTCCGTATAATGTTTTATGATAAAGTATCTAATTCAATAACGAACAACTCATCTTGAACCGAAGGTATCGTGAGCTGTTTTCTTCGGCAGTGTGCAGCTGAACGGCGAGGAATCTAATGCGGTATAACGGGTCGGTTAGTCAAACGCGGCTCATAAGACGCTATGCTAACGTTCAGTTAACCAATGGCAAGCCGGAGAATAGACTGACACTGGCCATCTATTGCTGCTAGTAGTCTTAGGATTACCATTGGCCATCCACCTGTGCTCTCACAATTCTCGATAACTGCATGGAATATTATACCAATGTTTCTTTATAGCACTGAACAGAATAAGTGAGATTGAAAGATTCATTCAAGCGATTAAATTTATGTCCATTAATAATAACAGGGCTCCCAACCATGAATAATAAACGGTAATTTTTATAACATTAGCTAATAAATATGATCATGGTATAGCAACATAACTGCTCACACAAATCCTGTGTACTAGAATCTAAGCGATTACTTAAATTATGCACCAGTGTTTCAATAATGCAAGTATGTATGAGTCGTTTATTAAAATCATAATCAGTTACACACTTGTAAATAAAGGAATGTCCATGCCACTCAATACCAAGCACCATAGAATGTTTCGTATCATAATCAAAATACGAGTTTAAAGCAAGCAACAAGAATGAGGAGAATAACACCTATGCATGACATAACACTCAATTGTATAACACATATTATTCATATCAGTCCTAATAAGAAATATCTAATTCAATAATGAATAACTCACCTTGAACCAAAAGTATCACGAGCCTGTTTTCTCCGGCGGTGTGCAGCTGAACGTCAGGGAACCTAATGCGGGATAACGCGTCACTCGTGGGTTATAAGACGCAATGCGAACGTGCAGTTAACCAATGGGAATTCGGAGAATAGAATGACGACATACGTGGACGCATCCAATCAGAAGTGTCGACAATAACGATACCAGTCTCCGGGGCATTCTGTCGGGTATCAATGTTTACTCGAATGCGGGGCGTCGATTCATTCTTGTCTCCGTGCCAGGGTTCACAGAAGTGGCCTGACAAGTTTCCCACAGCTTCACCCCGGGTAGCAATTTCTCCCTACTCGACGGGGGTCGAGTTGTTCGAACTTTGATACTCGTAAACCACAACAGTTGCGGGGGGTAATGTTGTCTGGTTTCCATCCGTCTGGCTTTATCCGTGCACCTTATTAATTAGTTTTATCAAATTTAGGATATATAGTAAATGTTTAGATGCAGTAAATAATGACTGCAATCAAATTGTTAACACTGACCTTCTATCTCTGGAGATAGCCGCGGATATCCTTACTATTATTACTTAAATACGCTGATTCAATGGCTGCAATCAAATGGTTAACACCCACCATCTATCTCTGGAGATAGCCGCGGATTACCTTACAATTATTACTTAGATACCATGACTCAATGGCTGCAATCAAATGGTTAACCCCACCGTCTATCTCTGGAGATAGCCGCGGATTTCCGTACTATTATTACTTAAAATACGATGATTCAATGGCTGCAATCCAAAGTGGTAAAACAGTACTATCATCTCTGGAGATAGCCGCGGATTTCCTTACTATTATTACTTAAATACGCTCTACCATCTATCTCTAATAGAATTTAAGTGATTACATAAATTGTACGCTAGTGTTTCAATAATGCAAATATGAGTGTTTTATTAAAATTACCAATCATCAAATGTGAAATCATAATCAGTTTAACACTTGTAAATAAAAGAAAGTCCATCACAATTAACACCAGGCACCAGCAATGAGGAGAATAACACCTATGCATGACATAACACTCAATTGTATAACAGATATTATTCATAAAATTCCGTATAATGTTTTATGATAAAGTATCTAATTCAATAACGAACAACTCATCTTGAACCGAAGGTATCGTGAGCTGTTTTCTTCGGCAGTGTGCAGCTGAACGGCGAGGAATCTAATGCGGTATAACGGGTCGGTTAGTCAAACGCGGCTCATAAGACGCTATGCTAACGTTCAGTTAACCAATGGCAAGCCGGAGAATAGACTGACACTGGCCATCTATTGCTGCTAGTAGTCTTAGGATTACCATTGGCCATCCACCTGTGCTCTCACAATTCTCGATAACTGCATGGAATATTATACTAATGTTTCTTTATAGCACTGAACAGAATAAGTGAGATTGAAACATTCATTCAAGCGATTGAATTTATGTCCAGTAATAATAACAAGGCTCCCAACCGTGAATAATAAACGGTAATTTTTATAACATTAGCTAACAAATATGATCATGGTATAGCAACATAACTGCTCCCACAAATCCTGTGTACTATAATCTAAGCGATTACATAAATTATGCACCAGTATTTTAATAATGCAAGTATGTATGAGTCGTTTATTAGAATCATAATCAGTTACACACTTGTAAATCAAAGAATGTCCATGCCACTGAATACCAAGCACCATAGAATGTTTCGTATCATAATCAAAATACGAGTTTAAAGCAAGCAACAACAATGAGGAGAATAACACTTATGCATGACATAACACTCAATTGTATATCAGATATTATTCATAACAGTCCATATAATATAATAATAATATAAGAAGTATCTAGTTCAATAATGAATAACTCACCTTGAACCAAAAGTATCATGAGCCTGTTTTCTCCGGCAGTGTGCAGCTGAACGGCAGGGAACCTAATGCGGGATAACGCGTCACTCGTAATGCTAACGTGCAGTTAACCAATGGGAATCCACAGAATAGACTTACGACATACGTGGACGCATCCAATCAGAATTAACGACAATAACGTTACCAGTCTCCGGGGCCTTCTGTCGGGTATCAATGTTTACTCGAATGTGGGGCGTCGATTCATTCTTGTCTCCGTGCCAGGGTTCACAGAAGTGGCCTGACAAGTTTCCCACAGCTTTACCCCGGGTAGCAATTTCTCACTACTCGACGGGGGTCGAGTTGTTTGAACTTTGATACTCGTAAACAACAACAGTTGCGGGGGGTAATGTTGTCTGGTTTCCATCCGTCTGGCTTTCTCCGTGCACCTTAGTTAATTAGTTTTATCAAATTGAGGATATAGTAACTGTTTAGATGCAGTAAATATGACGCAATCAAATTGTTAACACTGACCTTCTTCTCTGGAGATAGCCGCGGATTTCCTTAATATTATTACTTAAATACGCTGATTGAATGCCTGCAATCAAATGGTTAACACCCACCATCTATCTCTGGAGATAGCAGCGGATTTCCTTACTATTATTACTCAAACACGCTGATTGAATGCCTGCAATCAAATGGTTAACACCCACCATCTATCTCTGGAGATAGCCGCGGATTTCCTTACTATTATTACTTAAATACGCTCTACCATCTATCTCTAATAGAATTTAAGTGATTACATAAATTGTACGCTAGTGTTCCAATAATGCAAATATGAGTGTTTTATTAAAATTACCAATCATCAAATGTGAAATCATAATCAGTTTAACACTTGTAAATCAAAGAAAGTCCATCACAATTAACACCAGGCACCAGCAATGAGGAGAATAACACTTATGCATGACATAACACTCAATTGTATAACAGATATTATTCATAAAATTCCGTATAATGTTTTATGATAAAGTATCTAATTCAATAACGAACAACTCATCTTGAACCGAAGGTATCGTGAGCTGTTTTCTTCGGCAGTGTGCAGCTGAACGGCGAGGAATCTAATGCGGTATAACGGGTCGGTTAGTCAAACGCGGCTCATAAGACGCTATGCTAACGTTCAGTTAACCAATGGCAAGCCGGAGAATAGACTGACACTGGCCATCTATTGCTGCTAGTAGTCTTAGGATTACCATTGGCCATCCACCTGTGCTCTCACAATTCTCGATAACTGCATGGAATATTATACCAATGTTTCTTTATAGCACTGAACAGAATAAGTGAGATTGAAAGATTCATTCAAGCGATTAAATTTATGTCCATTAATAATAACAGGGCTCCCAACCATGAATAATAAACGGTAATTTTTATAACATTAGCTAATAAATATGATCATGGTATAGCAACATAACTGCTCACACAAATCCTGTGTACTAGAATCTAAGCGATTACTTAAATTATGCACCAGTGTTTCAATAATGCAAGTATGTATGAGTCGTTTATTAAAATCATAATCAGTTACACACTTGTAAATAAAGGAATGTCCATGCCACTCAATACCAAGCACCATAGAATGTTTCGTATAATAATCAAAATACGAGTTTAAAGCAAGCAACAACAATAAGGCGAATAACACCTATGCATGACATAACACTCAATTGTATAACACATATTATTCATATCAGTCCTAATAAGAAATATCTAATTCAATATTGAATAACTCACCTTGAACCAAAAGTATCATGAGCCTGTTTTCTCCGGCAGTGTGCAGCTGAACGTCAGGGAACCTAATGCGGGATAACGCGTCACTCGTGGGTTATAAGACGCAATGCCAACGTGCAGTTAACCAATGGGAATCCACAGAATAGACTTACGACATACGTGGACGCATCCAATCAGAATTAACGACAATAACGATACCAGTCTCCGGGGCCTTCTGTCGAGTGTCAATGTTTACTCGAATGTGGGGCGTCGATTCATTCTTGTCTCCGTGCCAGGGTTCACAGAAGTGGCCTGACAAGTTTCCCACAGCTTTACCCCGGGTAGCAATTTCTCACTACTCGACGGGGGTCGAGTTGTTTGAACTTTGATACCCCTAAACAACAACAGTTGCGGGGGGTAATGTTGTCTGGTTTCCATCCGTCTGGCTTTCTCCGTGCACCTTAGTTAATTAGTTTTATCAAATTGAGGATATAAAGTAAATGTTTAGATGCCCTTGTGTCATTCGCGTTTCAGATCACCGGCAAATTATGTTTTACCGTGCACACTATTCACAATGCAATATTCAATATTTAATAGCATTTTGATTAACAAGATACTTGTCATATTTCTATTAAACTTATTTTAAGTATATTTGCTAGAAAAGAAGGCTCTATCTATCTATCTACCTACCTACATATCTATCTATCTATCTATCTATCTATCTATTTATATATCCATCTATCTATCTATCTATCTAACTATCTATCTATCTATCTATCTATCTATCTATGTATCTATCTCTTTATCTATGTATCTATCTTTCTATCTATTTATTTATCCATCCATCCATCCATCCATTTATCCATCTATCTATCTATCTAACTATCTATCTATCTATCTTTCTATCTATCTATCCATCCATCTATCTGTCCATCCATCTATCCATCCATCTATCCATCCATCTATCCATCCATCTATCCATCCATCTATCCATCTATCTAAGCAACACTAAGCAACAATCTTAACAATATCCATATGATGGTAATTATTCAATAAGAATTCAAATAATTTCTCATATGATGTTAGAAAGGGAGTTTGATCGTATTTGGTGTGGCACATTCACCCATGACAGCGACATTTTACTTGTCTCGCTACATCTAATGACACCTCATTATCTCCTCTTGTTCAATGTCATCGCATTTGTCTCGTTACATTGAATGACCTTCATTACACATAGACTGTCTACATTTCTCTCCCCAAATTAAAGTCTGGGTTACACGTCACGCTCCTATGCACTGTGCAATTGTCTGACCACTTAACATGTCAACGCATTCATGTAACGTCACATAGACTGTCTGCATTTCTCTCCCCCAAATTACAAGTCTGGGTTACAATTCACGCTCCCTATGCACTGTGCAATTGTCTGACCTACTTAACATGTCAACGCATTCATGTAACGTCACATAGACTGTCTGCATTTCTCTCCCCCAAATTACTTACAATTCTGGGTTACACATCACGCTGCCTATCCACTGTGCAATTGTCTGACCTACTTAACATGTCAACGCCTTCATGTAGCGTTTTAATTATGATACAGATATGTTAACCAGTGTCAATTGGCCGTCACCGATTTAAGGCTGCTATTCTGTGTGGTAAATTTGTGAGGATAGTTGTTCATGATCATGGGTTGAAACACTGAAAACGTGTGTTTCAGTACATGTGGTTGAACAGGTTAATCGTAACAACAGCAGCATACAAAGCGCAACTTGTTTTCTATTCTTTAATGCAGATCCTGATCTGGCTGTTCCTACCTGATTCGCGCGCACACCACGAAGCAGGTCGTTGTGAGCGCCTGTGATTGATCTGCATGCCAAAGTGCATTCTGTTTACGTAATCCAAATTCTTCATTCATTGTTCATTGGAATAATTGCATTCTGAGTGCTCTCTCTCTCCTTTGCTCAAACAACCTCACACACAGGAATGCAGCGTGAGCGCTGTTCACTGATTATCGATCAGCATTTATCGTTTGAACGTGTGAAGAGAAAAGAAAGAAACGATTTATGCTATTGGCCCCACTATAGTTGTAAACAATTTTGTCACCAAAGTTACTTTTAACAAATTATACCGCAGTCATGCCGGACAGCGTAGCACAAGCTAGTGAGATGGAGTTGGGTAAGCCATGCAATCGAAGGACCTCTTTTCACATCGTAAGTTGATCTTTGAATGAACGACGATGCATCATAATTTGTTATCCACTCAATGTAAGGTTGATCCGTGAGATATGGAATTGATGGTTGGAACTTAGGTTTGACATAATACACTATCTGATAACCAGGTAATAGAAATTGGCTTCGCACTATTCACAGCCTGAAATTCAAGATACCAAAATATAAATAATATGGAATAGCCCGTTTCATACTATACTTAATCAAGTTCACCTGCTCTCATGAAAAGAAAGATTGCTATGAATCGATAAGAGCAGATTTTTGATAACATTTCGCTTCTGACTATGGATTCCAGATTGGTCTCAAACAGTTTCAAATACGCATACTCTGATTTTATCCCTTTACTCTCTGTTCGTTAGTTCTAACCTGATCTCTCACTTCACTCCCTATTGTATCTCATCTCATTTTTATACCGCTATCCCGCAGATTTTGATGCACTCCGTTCAGACGAATTTGTGCTAATAACACGTTGTATCCTTATAATTAAGCACGCGAGATCAAGCAGCCATCTTGAAAACTATATTTAAACAACACTTTTTGTTTGGTGTCAGATCTGTTATTGGCTGTATGACTGGACCTGTGTGTATTATTTCGTTGGTCCCAGTCAAGTGATTTACAATTGAACTCTGCGAAATTTAAAATGTTGCGGCTTGGAAAATCTCTGCATTACACGTATCAGCTTGGCACACAAGATCTCGTCTGGGCCATCGCAGAAAAAGATCTCGGTATCTGGACTTCATTGCCGGACCATGAACAATGAAGCCTACCGTATCTTGATTATTCCTTAAAGGATATTCAAGATTTTCACGCCCGAAACCTTTCCCCAGTTATTAAATACGTATGTAGTTCCTGTTATGGAATATTCCACCCTAGCATGGACTCCATATCTTAGGAAAAATATCGAACTACTTGACAGGAATTATCATCGTGAGTCAAAGTTGGTCTCACGTTACAGAAATTTGCCTTTCACAGAGAGAATGTTAAAACTAAATCTACACGATTTTACCCGACTACGGATACGGTGTGATCTCTATTTTGCATTTAAAATCTAGCATACTGAAAACATTCCTATTAAACACAAGCTAAAGCCAAATGGCCTCAGTCGAACACGAAATCATCCAAAGGTTTTAGCATTCCACATTCTCGATGGGATATTCGTCGTAATGTTTTTTTCCTGGTAAGAATTTGTTTCACTTGGAACTATTTGCCTGAATAAATCACACGCTAGTAATCTGTTGCCATTTTCAATTTTAAATGCGATGAGTATATGACGAACCATACCGTACGTGAAAGTATCTGTTGATTTTTGATAATTTTACTCCATATACCAGTCATCCTATGGTTATTGTCAAGCTCACTGCTTTTTCTACCATAAGCTTTTTCTGAGTTCTGGGAATCCATATGCGCTTGAAACAGTGAAAGAATGGTAAACAAATTGTGTTTGTATGCCTCTAATGGGTAACGTTGGTACAAACAACCAGTTCAATCATTTGAGCCCAAACTCATGTAGATAGTGTTGGAACCCATGGCCTTCAACAAAAAGCTTATTTGCATGCTTTTCCATCACACACACAGACGTTATGCAGTCTTTAGTGGAAAGTTGTTGAGATTCCATCCAATAAATTTGATTGGTCCATAATATAACCAATCATATGTCATACCACCAGATTAACCAATGGCTACTCGATGACTATTGTTTTTTGAATTTACGTCACTATCACTTCGGATTTGCTAATTTCAGGGCTACAGTGTGTACGCTGGAGTTCTTGGACTGGCCGGTTTGACATGTTTGATCCACGCCTCGTATCTCGCATATCGTTTGACCACCGCAAACTTTTCCACTGCATGCAAAACTGTCCTAATCACAGTCATTTTTATTGACTGGTGTTTAGTGGTCGCGTGTACGCTGCTCATCACAGTAAGTTCTATGCCAGATTAAATCATCTTTGAATTGACATAAAATCTTCATGTTTGACTACTGACCAGTGGACAAGATATATGTTCTGGGAATGTTAATTCTCGACGGGAATAATATGTAATTGATGAAATAAAATTTCCATGAAAACCACCATGGTTTCTGTACGAGTGATATCATGAAGGGAGTTTTCATAGTAATAGCCGTGACATGTGAAGTTTTAATTCCGATGGCTAAAATGTGAATGTAACAACTGATATCAATTTATCTCTTAGGCAGTTAAATTGTACATTTTCCCAACAATTGGCTTGAAATTAAACGTCCACAATTATCTTCGCAATTCTTGAGCCAGTCACAACATTACATACACACAGACTGCATTCGGCGTGCGATAATTGCAGGATGAATATTCAGAGATAGGTATGTGTAAAATTATCCTAGCATCAAGATACTAACGCTTCACTGCATGCAACGTTTTGCAGTCTTCTAATCGATTTAACCCAGTGCAGGTGATCAAAACATTTAGTCGCTGAATACATTGCCAGTAGGCTGAGGTTTATTTAAACGTTCATCCTGGTTTCACCGTGGCATTTTCAATCATTTCAGTGAAACAGTGTGTTTAGAAATAAGAATAACTGTCTTAGCACTGCTTATATATGACTCACGAGATGTTGTAACATGCAGGAAGCGTCATGAACAAAACATCCGTAAATGCATGTATTTTATCTCACACACATTACGATTCTTTTAAAATATGAACATCAAAGTCTTAGCAATCGATTGGAATATGCTTGGGACCGATCGTGCATTCATAACGCAAAGAAATTTGAGTGCAATCGGTTAGAGTAGTTTTTGCGTAACGTTTCACTTCTGACACAGAAGCTTCGTCAGACCAATTGGGCTAGTCAGGACAGGGAACATGATTAAGTAGTGCTCAACCCATCACCACTTATTTGACCTTACCGCTAAACAGTCTATAGTACGCCTACCGTGTATCACGTCTCGTGGGAATGCCAATAATCAGTGGTCGATGTTCCTACTAGTGTGTATCCACATCAATCTGATCTGATACAAATGAACACGGTCAATGTCAGTTACCACGGAGCTTCACATACGCAAAAGTACATAACTACCGGGGTTAAGGTGGGGCACTTAATTCGTGGGATTATCTACGATTTTCTTTACAACAATCTGCGTATCTATTGACAATTCATCAATTAACCAATCGACTAAATCGATTCACCTTCGTTCACAACTATTTTCCTTTGTGTGTTTGTTTCGTCAAATATTCGTGTATATTCTTAGAGATGAACTACTAATGAGTAATCAATACGCATATTTATTTTAGTGTGTCAATCCCAAATTACGCGTTGTTCAAAGCACGGAAGATATTTCGATTCCAACGGATTTGAATACAGCAGAAAAGAAAGCAGAACCTTTCCATTGTGTGCGATTCAACGAACACTTGGGACGAGAAGATTTACAAGTAATTGCCTTTTGCGTGTATCCATCATTTTGCTGCTCACCTTTCCATGAGAGTGTTAAATTTTGCGGACGAATGTTATACGCTAAAAACGGCATCATTTTCGAATCCAAACAGCGAAACTCACTTCCTCAACCATATTTGTAGTCTCTCCTACCTATCGGAACTTCAGGTGTTTCAGAATTCTTCAATTCTCAAGGTTGATTCTGACTTTAGAAATTTGGGAGTACCAAATTGTAATTGACGAAACTGTCATGTAGATAAATCTAAATTCAGTTTCAAATATTACCACACCGAAAACGCACATACCATTTAGAATGTGTCTTTGAAAGTCCATCTTACAGTGGCTGCCACTTTCACGGTTCTGGTTGTAATGATAAACTTTTAGAATACCAGTTGCGTTCGAAAGAACTACGATCAGTTATTCCAATGAATTATGAAATATATAGACGTACAAGCTTTGCTTGAATTCAAACGGGAAAACACGATAAATTCGGGTAATTACATACGTTCCGTTTAAACTGGATCGCTCACTGTTTAGGCACTGTGTAAATCACCATCTCCGAGATGACGTTTTGCCTACGATGACTCGTGCAGGTCTGACATGATTTTTAACGGCCACTAGACGTTCTGTGAATGGGAGAGCTGATTGTGTGTTTTATGTTTCTTACTAACCCCAGACTGCGTCAATATTATCAATGCCTACTCCATCTCATTCCCACTACCGCTAGTCTGGTAAGATATAGAGTCCTTCAATATATGCCATTGCTTCTGTGACGAGTTGTGCTGCTTTGAATGACATGTAACCTTCTACAATTGCTTGTCGGATTTATGCGGTCTACTGAACAATCTTCATAGAATAGAATAGTATCACTCTCCACTTCACAAAACATACCACGCAAATTGCAGTTGACTAACCGATAGCTGGTGATATGCACAAATCATACCAAAGAATTAATCTGGTTATTGAAGATTTTCATCAGTGAACCTCTAACGTTATGGAGCGAGTTGTGTGCGAAAGAATTGTGATCATTTTGAAGTTCGAAACTTTTTGTCCAGAGAGCAACATGGATTTAGAAATTCTCGTTCTTGCTTTGCTAATCAACTAGAGACAATGAACGACTCGACACAGGCATTGGGTTGGGATGGTTGTATGCATTTTTGTTACTTGGACATATCAAACTTGTTTGATCGTGTGAACCATTATATAATCCTGAGCAAGCCGCAAGAGGTTGGTATAAATGCCTTATTTGATGGCTAAGAGGCTACCCTCTTGTTCGCTAGGAAAATGTACTTATCGATATTTTTCTAATTACAAAACCGTCGATTTTCCTAATGCTTCATTTTTCTATAATTAATGTCCTCATACGAATATTCTATGGTGTCGTGCAACAACAATCTTTTAATACCATACACGTCTGAGTCTTGAATCTTGGTTTGATTACGCTCAATAAGTGACAGGCTAAGGAAAATGGTCATTAACAAATAACTCTGATCTGAATTGGTGAAGTGTGTTGAATTATGTTTGTCTAAAACTGATTCGACCTAATCTAAACAAGGAAAAACCGTGTACTTTATGATGATTGGTTGGGAAAGCACTTTAGTAAATATTGAATAACGCTAGACACTGAGATTTTACACGCTTGTACTAGTTTATCTCCCTTTTAGTTCGAGCGTTTATCAGATGCCGTCCAAGTTGAAAATATATGGCAACATTTATAGATCTGTATGAGTTTTCTAGACATGGAACCACTGAGATACTATTCTTTTCAAATAAAAGTTTAACATTTATATTTTTACAGAACACGGAAAAAGTCACAGATGCATCCGAAATTTTGAAGCAAATTAAAGCGACTGATGGATATTCGAGAATGTTTGAAGAACGCGATGATTGACGTTCATAATGGTCGTCATCATTTTTTTCAGCGACAGACAATTTCGATGACAAAAATAATTTATCAAAAGCATTGGCTATATTTTCCCGCGTAATAAAATCTGTTAACGAATCACTAAACTCTGTTTTATTAACTTATTCTCGATAAATAGGAATAAGAAAAGCTTCACAAAAATACGCTGACTCGATGGCTGTAGTCGTGTAGTTAACACTGGCCATCTATCTCTGGAGATAGCCGCGGATTTCCTTACTATTATTACTTAAATACGCTCTACCATCTATCTCTAATAGAATTTAAGTGATTACATAAATTGTACGCTAGTTTTTCAATAATGCAAATATGAGTGTTTTATTAAAATTACCAATCATCAAATGTGAAATCATAATCAGTTTAACACTTGTAAATAAAAGAAAGTCCATCACAATTAACACCAGGCACCAGCAATGAGGAGAATAACACCTATGCATGACATAACACTCAATTGTATAACAGATATTATTCATAAAATTCCGTATAATGTTTTATGATAAAGTATCTAATTCAATAACGAACAACTCATCTTGAACCGAAGGTATCGTGAGCTGTTTTCTTCGGCAGTGTGCAGCTGAACGGCGAGGAATCTAATGCGGTATAACGGGTCGGTTAGTCAAACGCGGCTCATAAGACGCTATGCTAACGTTCAGTTAACCAATGGCAAGCCGGAGAATAGACTGACACTGGCCATCTATTGCTGCTAGTAGTCTTAGGATTACCATTGGCCATCCACCTGTGCTCTCACAATTCTCGATAACTGCATGGAATATTATACCAATGTTTCTTTATAGCACTGAACAGAATAAGTGAGATTGAAAGATTCATTCAAGCGATTAAATTTATGTCCATTAATAATAACAGGGCTCCCAACCATGAATAATAAACGGTAATTTTTATAACATTAGCTAATAAATATGATCATGGTATAGCAACATAACTGCTCACACAAATCCTGTGTACTAGAATCTAAGCGATTACTTAAATTATGCACCAGTGTTTCAATAATGCAAGTATGTATGAGTCGTTTATTAAAATCATAATCAGTTACACACTTGTAAATAAAGGAATGTCCATGCCACTCAATACCAAGCACCATAGAATGTTTCGTATCATAATCAAAATACGAGTTTAAAGCAAGCAACAAGAATGAGGAGAATAACACCTATGCATGACATAACACTCAATTGTATAACACATATTATTCATATCAGTCCTAATAAGAAATATCTAATTCAATAATGAATAACTCACCTTGAACCAAAAGTATCACGAGCCTGTTTTCTCCGGCGGTGTGCAGCTGAACGTCAGGGAACCTAATGCGGGATAACGCGTCACTCGTGGGTTATAAGACGCAATGCGAACGTGCAGTTAACCAATGGGAATCCACAGAATAGACTGACGACATAGGTGGACGCATCCAATCAGAATTAACGACAATAACGATACCAGTCTCCGGGGGCTTCTGTCGGGTATCAATGTTTACTCGAATGTGGGGCGTCGATTCATTCTTGTCTCCGTGCCAGGGTTCACAGAAGTGGCCTGACAAGTTTCCCACAGCTTTACCCCGGGTAGCAATTTCTCACTACTCGACGGGGGTCGAGTTGTTTGAACTTTGATACGCGTTAACAACAACATTTGCTGGGGGTAATGTTGTCTGGTTTCCATCCGTCTGGCTTTCTCAGTTAATTAGTTTTATCAAATTGAGGATATATAGTAAATGTTTAGATGCAGTAAATAATGACTGCAATCAAATTGTTAACACTGACCTTCTATCTCTGGAGATAGCCGCGGATTTCCTTACTATTATTACTTAAATACGCTGACGCAATGGCTATAGTCGTGTATTTAACACTGGCCATCTATCTCTGGAGATAGCCGCGGATTTCCTTACTATTATTACTTAAATACGCTCTACCATCTATCTCTAATAGAATTTAAGTGATTACATAAATTGTACGCTAGTGTTCCAATAATGCAAATATGAGTGTTTTATTAAAATTACCAATCATCAAATGTGAAATCATAATCAGTTTAACACTTGTAAATCAAAGAAAGTCCATCACAATTAACACCAGGCACCAGCAATGAGGAGAATAACACTTATGCATGACATAACACTCAATTGTATAACAGATATTATTCATAAAATTCCGTATAATGTTTTATGATAAAGTATCTAATTCAATAACGAACAACTCATCTTGAACCGAAGGTATCGTGAGCTGTTTTCTTCGGCAGTGTGCAGCTGAACGGCGAGGAATCTAATGCGGTATAACGGGTCGGTTAGTCAAACGCGGCTCATAAGACGCTATGCTAACGTTCAGTTAACCAATGGCAAGCCGGAGAATAGACTGACACTGGCCATCTATTGCTGCTAGTAGTCTTAGGATTACCATTGGCCATCCACCTGTGCTCTCACAATTCTCGATAACTGCATGGAATATTATACCAATGTTTCTTTATAGCACTGAACAGAATAAGTGAGATTGAAAGATTCATTCAAGCGATTAAATTTATGTCCATTAATAATAACAGGGCTCCCAACCATGAATAATAAACGGTAATTTTTATAACATTAGCTAATAAATATGATCATGGTATAGCAACATAACTGCTCACACAAATCCTGTGTACTAGAATCTAAGCGATTACTTAAATTATGCACCAGTGTTTCAATAATGCAAGTATGTATGAGTCGTTTATTAAAATCATAATCAGTTACACACTTGTAAATAAAGGAATGTCCATGCCACTCAATACCAAGCACCATAGAATGTTTCGTATCATAATCAAAATACGAGTTTAAAGCAAGCAACAAGAATGAGGAGAATAACACCTATGCATGACATAACACTCAATTGTATAACACATATTATTCATATCAGTCCTAATAAGAAATATCTAATTCAATAATGAATAACTCACCTTGAACCAAAAGTATCACGAGCCTGTTTTCTCCGGCGGTGTGCAGCTGAACGTCAGGGAACCTAATGCGGGATAACGCGTCACTCGTGGGTTATAAGACGCAATGCTAACGTGCAGTTAACCAATGGGAATCCGGAGAATAGACCGACGACATACATGGACGCATCCAATCAGAATTAACGACAATAACGATACCAGTCTCCGGGGCCTTCTGTCGGGTATCAATGTTTACTCGAATGTGGGGCGACGATTCATTCTTGTCTCCGTGCCAGGGTTCACAGTAGTGGCCTGACAAGTTTCCCACAGCTTTACCCCGCGTAGCAATTTCTCACTACTCGAATGGGGTCGAGTCGTTTGAACTTTGATACGCGTAAACAACACCAGTTGCGGGGGGTAATGTTGTCTGGTTTCCATCCGTCTGGCTTTCTCCGTGCACGTTAGTTAATTAGTTTTAGTTTATCTAATTTAGATATATAGTAATGTTTAGATGCATAAATATGACTGCCAATCAATTGTTAACCCTGACCTTCTATCTCTAGAGATACCGCGTTATTCCTACTATCAGTAACTTACATACGCTTATTCAATGCTGCAATCAAATGGTTAAACACCACCATCTATCTCTGGATATAGCCTCGATTAACTTACTATATACTTAGATACCATGACTTCATGGCTGCAATCAAATGGTTAACACTGACCATCTATCTCTGGAGATAGCCGCGGATTTCCTTACTATTATTGCTTAAATACGCTGATTCAATGGCTGCAATCAAATGGTAAACAGTTACTATCTATCTCTGGAGATAGCCGCGGATTTCCTTACTATTATTGCTTAAATACGCTGACGCAATGTCTATAGTCGTGTATTTAACACTGACCATCTATCTCTGGAGATAGCCGCGGATTTCCTTACTATTATTACTTAAATACGCTGATTCAATGGCTGCAATCAAATGGTAAACAGTTACTATCTATCTCTGGAGATAGCCGCGGATTTCCTTATTATTATTACTTAAATACGCTGATTCAATGGCTGCCATCAAATGGTAAACAGTTACTATCTATCTCTGGAGATAGCCGCGGATTTCCTTAATATTATTACTCAAATACGCTGACGCAATGTCTATAGTCGTGTATTTAACACTGACCATCTATCTCTGGAGATAGCCG
>JACCGJ010008461.1:0-16207 GCA_013407085.1 Atriophallophorus winterbourni | reverse complement strand
CCAGTTTAGCCACAAGATGTCAACTTCTCAAATAAGTATTTTACTGCGCCATATCTGAACTTCTTCGTACTGTAATGTATGCTATGGTATGAAATCACAAGCCTGATCCAGACAAAGTGCCGCACAGTCAGAGACTGCATGTGGACTAAGATACTGTTAGGTTGCCCAGGCAACTGTAATGTGGTCTCACATGATTGAAATGTGAGCTTCAGATACCGTTTCGCTTTTGTGACCGGGTGCATGCTATTAGACGTTCGTGGTAGGCTAACCGTGTTTCAGTCCTTGATTCAGTTTATCATTGAGTGGTTTTCCGTTTTCTATGTTTAAAACAACAAACATTAAATCAGTCAGTGGATCCTTATTAATGCGATGTAATTAAATACTTGGTTTGCTGCATCTGAGTACAATGAAAACAATAGCGATTTCAGTGCGGTTGTCTAAACTTCCGTGAGCAAACGGCTTCTGAATTCCAAGTACGTCTGCAAGCATAATAAGAATGAGTAGAGTATACTCGTCTGAGTCGCGTACCACGCCGTTCACTTCTCAGTACGTCCAACAAAGATTTTATCATGTGCAAAAACAGGGTTAAAAAAGTTAAGGCGATCTTTCGTTCAAGCCAATAGGCTTTTCCTGACAGATTTCACATTAAACAGGCAATTGTCAAATTAAGCGACCATGGGCAGTTTCCCTATAGAATTTTTTGCAAGTTATACACATTACGCAATTACCTCTTACCAACCGTCGTCTTATTCACATAAATAGTACGACCTACACAACACAAAATCAAGACTATTGGAATTTCTAACGAATTATTTATTTGGTCAAGTGAGGTTCTAGCGTGGTCCTAAAATTTGACGAATTGTAGGAGTTGGGTGATTATTTACAAAAGAAATGATTGCTCATTTGAACAAAAAGCACTTCACCCCATTCCATTTACACTTCGATTGAAAATACTGTCCTTAAATTTAAAAAAATACTGTTCCTTAAATTTAATGCAACTTGATAAAGCTAACTTTGCGCCCACGTGTAAGCAAGTGCTACATTTTCAACGCTTAATCACTACATTATTAGGTGATTTTTACATCATAAATTTCACTTAGTATGTTTTTCAGATTAGAGTTGAAAGTAAATAAAGCCTTCCTTTTCCTTCAAAATATACATACTATTCGCCCAATAAAAGACAGTTGATGGATGCGAAAAACACCATACGAAATTTAGGCATATCGGTTGAGAATTCATTATTGATTAATGAAATGAAAATGCACAAGATTCATTCACCCACCAGCAACACTAATGTCCCTTTTGCCATTTCGAGGGGTGTCGACCGATGAGCCAGACGAGAAGAGATGCACAAAGAAGACGGTCAGCCAGAACACGCGCATGATTCACGATCAACACGAAATGCCTGATCGAGCGAGCGAGCCAGCTTCGGTATTGGCAATTCACATCACACTGTCAGCATTCAGCCATATGGAATCGAAGGGTATGTTTCACATGCTCATTTGCTGTGTGGCACAATCGGTGATTGGCTCATTTCTGATTAGTTCGTTTGTCAGCGCCAATCGATCGATGCCTACACGCTAGCTCATCAACGGCTGGTAGAACTTGCTCGAACTGTCAAACATGACGGGTGGAATACAACAATCAATATAAATTGTGTTCTTCTACTTACGAGACGGGTTGACCACGTAAGCTGGAATGTCACATATAAGCTTGGATACGGGTGCGAGCTAGAGCGTGAATAATATTTTTCAGTTGGCACAGAGGAACAATGTTGGATTGGTTATTGAACCAGATGAGATTGCGCGTTAATGTATTCTCGGACATACTTCCACATTTGCATTAAGCTATACGTTATACTAATTACTATTGAACTTTGGGGTGAACTAAGCCTTTTAAACTGTAGTATTTGTTAGAGTGCTCTTTCTACTATAACATTTTCGTCCCGCATAAATTCTGGTTTTATGGTCAGTGAATATTGTTCGATATGTCATCAAAAAATTCGTTAAGAACTCAGGCTACAGCATATTCGATCGCAGGTGTGTGGAGAACATTCTTAGTATTATGGCACATTGGTTGACGAAAAAGTGAATGAGCGAAAACCAGTATTTTTACAAAAAAATCTGCATTTGCATGCACTTCCATCACACACACACACCACAACCGGTTTCGTGCTGTTTTGCACTCATCAGGTACGGATGGTAGGATCAGAATCCTAGTGCTGTTCTCTACTGATCCTACTGTCCCTATACAATGAGTACAAACAGCACAAAACCGGTAGTGGAATGTGATGGAAATGCAAACAAATGGGAATATTTTGTTCAAGCACGTTTTAACACATTTACGTTTAAGGACAGGGGATTGAACAGGTCGGTCGTGCCAGCCTTCGACAGCAGTGGCTTGCAAGTTCACACCTTGCTTACTGTTTATTTCTGATCTAAAAACAAAGATTTGAAGAAGTTCATTGATGGCGAGTATAATAATTGAACACTTATTATTCGATTCCAAAAATAGTGTACCGCAGTAACTCGAACAGAGTTTAAGCTTACTGACGACTGTTGTGCATGGTGACAAATGTAGTTCGGCTACCATGTCCCACCCTTCCTCTACAGCACGATCAAGACTATCATAAGGTGTCAATGCTTTTATTGTTACCGCGTTTAGTATTGTAATAAGGTAAGTTCACGGATGAAATTTCCTTCTTTAAGAAACAACCCTGAGATACAAGAGATCCTAGACCCCAGTCGCTTAGTGCTTGAGGGTATGAAATAATTAGCCAGGGATTGAGTGGCTCTACCAACACTTAGAGGCCTGTTACGCTAATCAAGCGTTCGTATGTAGCCTTTCTAACTTGGCAGTTTAATTTCGAATTTTGTGTGCGTCAACTAGCTACGGTAGCTGTTATCAGAGGTCATTAATAGTGAAAACTATGTCGTATATAACACGATCAGAACTGGTATGCTGATCAATGGTAGCGAAATCTGATTAAATCGATCCCCTGTGCAACAGCCTTGCTTGTTTGATCCCGTTATCTGTTTACATTTCCCTGTTCATTTGCAACCGCTCCGCGGTACTATAATTCGTCGTAGACGAAAAATTTGATTAAGACCTGAGAATGCATTGCGTTCATGAGCAGCAAACGATTAGGTATGAAGTGTACGTTCCTTTGATCTTGATGATTTATCAATATGGCGCCGCACGTGATATCAGTATGCAAAGTGCGTGTACATTGTCGGAACACAGTGTGGTAAATACTTCCGAGGACAATGCCGCTGATAACGAGTACGCAAAGACGGAAATATGCTTGTGTTTGAGTGCGTAATAAAAGCACACAACTGTAATTGTTGCTATCTTGATGCCGTCGGTACGACGATCAAAATTAGTATAAAAGGGAATGTTATATAAATGCAAACGTAAATTTGGCGAATACACAATTATAAAAATTAAACACCCGAATTATGGGTTTTCTTCCATGGTTCTGATAATGATATTTTGATATTCACTGCGATGTTTAAAAACTTAATTGTAAAAAGCTAATGCCACACAAGTTAAAAATTTATCATGGGAGATTACAATAATTTCGAAACCGAGTGCATAAATGCCTCAAATATTTCGAAACAATCAGTTTGGCAAAAAATGACGTAGAGCTGAAAATTTCTGCGAATAATTTTAATGGTGGCCTAATACCAATGATTGAATGCTCACATCGGTAAGCTCTTTTGATGCCGCAATATTCCCTTTGCCTCACAGTGTTCCGTGCTATTACATATAACTAAAACTTCTCTTAAGGAGTACAAGGATTTGTTTTGCTTTAGCAGTCATAAATTCGATATCCAAGTAAAAAGACTGTGCATGTTACGGATGCGGTATTTGTCCGACGTGATATGGCTTTCAAATCATAAGCTACTTGTAAGTAATGGAAGATCCACTAATGTACGAAGTAATGCGCACATAACGAACATAAGTCAAAGCACCAGTTTAATACTCACTCAACTAATCTTATGCCGACGAAGAGAAAGACAAACATATAAGGACAATGTGTATGCTCAGAGTGTTATGCAAAATAATAGTATATCGTTCCATGCGGAAGGAAGGGTGACAGAGAAATCTGCACAACGACATCAAGTAAATAGGTTGTCTATACTGGACACAGTTCGGCGCTCGAGCTTATGGGCGAAAAAGAAGGAATCATAACAGTAATAAAAGCGGGAAAATGTTTGGTTAGATTCGGTGTTAAACAATTCAACGATTTGCTGTTCAAAAACATTAAACAGCACTACACGATAGTGACAATTCGAACCGTTGTGGTGCCATCATAGCTGATGCTCTTTAGCGGCTGTCTTGAACATGCGATTCCGCGAAATGCTAAAACCCTTACGAACCAAAGAAACACACTGAATGTTACGTTTGGTTGTAACATCCAAGTAGAAATACAAGGCACAACACGACAAAAAACTATTGGCGGAATAATTATGAAACATGGTTCTAATCATAATCGTGGATCGAATATTCTTAACTATAGTAAGCAAAAGTAGCATGGTAAACCGTCAGATAAACGCAGTAGAATGTCAGTTATTTGTCTGACTAATTTTTATCAAGAATATGAGTAGGGAGTTCCTTCGACTATTTCTCAAAGGCTGGAGTCAACATTTCGTTTTTTTTTAGCTCCGCCAACCAGGGCACGTGCCCAACACGATTGGTGTCCCAGGACCAGATTCGACATATTTTCCGCTATAGTCAATCAAAGCGATAAACTTAGTCATCGGAATAAGTGTTAGAAAAAATAGATCGATCACAGAGCGCGGTTTTATAGTTCAACGGGAAAAACCAGCACAGGCCTGAGGTCAGTACCAAAATTAAAATAAGTGTTCGACAAACACCAGACCATCTTCTGAGGTGACAGCACCACTAGCTACAGCGTTGTCAACAACGAAGGAAGATGTAGAAGTTGTGGAACAGCACTATGTCGTTCGAACTTTAAAGCGGGACTGAAGAATGGTCAGAAACGATTTTGCCTTCAAATGACGTGTATGGACTATGATGCGTGTAAGATTAATAGAAACTCGAAAAACAAGCAGTGCAATGTGCCGCACAGTTATGTATTGCACGTGGGTTGAGATTGTCAGACTGACCGGCTCTATACAGATATAAAAAGGTTAATGGCAACGTTCCAGTGTGCAGCTTTGTACCAGTGGCAAATCAATGTAGTACAGTGTTACCTGTGCCACACAGGCAACCTTTAACTATAGTAATTGTAGCCCTGTTAACCTTTTCTTATTTATCTGGGCCTAAGCAACCTGACAGTATCACATCTCACGTAAATTTCATCCGAGGGTACACTAACTTACCCGACTTCAGGTTTTAGATCTGAAGTAACCATACAAATTTCCAAAAACATAAATGCAAAATCGTGGTTTAAAAATGCAATTGACATTGATGTGTATTTTGGTTTCAAGAGAAATAAATCTGGCGATACACGGGGAGTTCAGAACTTATAGTACTGTTGTAAACGAGCTCAGAAAGAATGGTCAAATCGGATAGCTGAATTTGCCGTCCATCAAGCGCTACCACCACGCAAAGCAAGGACTAAATGGATCACGGAACCCCCAACAATTTTATAATCTGAGACGAATTTTTCGTCGCTCATTTGTTTTCCAGATGAAATCAATCTTTGTTGTTGGGGTGGGATTCCCTCTTTCTCTTCGATCCTTTCCTTGATACGCTCGACTTTGTCCGACGATTCGATGTCAATTTCAATTTCTTTACCCGTTAGTGTTTTAACTTTCACTAGCATATTGATGATGCTGAAAAAATAAATAGACCATTATTGATGCTGAAATTAACCAAAACATTTAAACAGATGGAATCGCATTCCCACAAAGATAGGGAGTTCAAAAGTAGTGTAATAAACAAAAAGCTGGATTACAAGTTTAAAACGGTGGGGTATGTCAAAGTCAGCTATTCAAGTGAGCAGCGCCGGTGTACATGCTATTGCGTGTGATGAAGGTTGCGGCTGAATGCGAAAATCGCAGACGATTCAACTTATCTAGGGATGTTTATTTTTTAAAGTGACACATTCTAAGAGCGCCGTGAGAAAATAATGGAGCTGTGCTTCTTGAATTAACAGTAAATGACAAGCAGAACTGCAGTCAGGAGTTTAAAATCGGTGGTAGTCTTCCTGACATGTTTATTTCAATAAGGAGCGCATAATCTATCATTTACCCAGTGATTTGTGTAATATGCTTGACTTGATCAACTGTGGGCATAAACATCTAAAAACCTTACACGAGCAGTTGCCGTCTACGCCATACGGTGGATTGGACACAAAGTATTCTACACCAAGAATTTGTGATCGCGCATAGACGGATGTACAATCGCATATTAACAATGTATTCTGTAGCTAATACCGTGCTAAACTGATTTGCCACTGAACGTGAGTTGTATGAGGAAACACGACATAGTCTCACTGCCACTTTCCTTTTCTGAATAGCTGTCTAGATCTTGGCAACCAACGAGCAGACAATACGCAGTCGATAAATGTGAGGCGCTTTGCCTTGAATTAGGCTTGTGGTTTAAAAATAGTTAGCATGCGTTGGATCAACGAGCTGATCTCTGACTTGGCGAACTAATTTTCTGTAGAAATTTTACTCAGAGACCCAAGCGTGCATTGACAACTGATTCATAATCCTGAAAGCTTAACTAACAATAAGCGGTGGAAATATCAAATCAAACCACATTGGTGGTGTATTTCTCATCCAGTGAACCTAACCCGAAATCGAAGTCATCGTATTCGCCATCATAAGGCACAGGACTGGAGCCAGATAAGCCGTAAAACAACTCGAAGCAGCAAAATCAAACAAGCAAATGCATAAAAATAAAAATAAATCTCGCAAGCAAAATATGCAAATACGTGTAAAATGCAGTGCTTTTTGTAGTTTCACTAAATAGGGTAGATAATTACAGTAACTGCAATTTATTGCGTTAGCTAGTGTGTCAAACATTGCGGACACATTATCTTTTAGTTCTGAGTGTATAAGGTGTACAGTGGCTTGTCAACCAACGTTCCTACCGTTAGTGGAGTTGGACAAGGGTGTCCGACTTACAATTTTGTTCAATTTTGTAATTGACGCCACAATGCAGGTGTCTAATGAATGCATATTGGCATCGGGCATTCAGATCGCCTGCAACAAGAAACTTTTCAATTTAGGTTATGCACATGAATTGGTTCTCTCCTGTTTCTATACGGATGCTCAGGCTACTTTAGAGCGATTATGTAGTAACGTACCTGCCTATGAAATGTGGTTAGCACCTTCCAAGTTCAACTTCTATTACAGGAAAGAGATCGGGCAACAAACGTCAACAAAGAGAAACTTGCGACAGGCACCGTTATGAAAGACAGCAGGTACCAAATGATCAACTGTCATACAACCATGAAAAAAGTAAAATTTTAAAAGATGAGGAAGGGTTGGACTTAAAGAACTATAGAAGATTAAGCTCAAACTATCTGGAATGAGGTGCATACACCTCGAATGGAACCGACATTCAATCAAGCATCGTGAACGACTAAATCGACATCAGCGATATAGCTTCCTTGCGGCATTCAATGTTATGCATCATAACAAGCTTTCCTCGTCATTCCACTTAACAACGCACAAGGTTAAGCAAACATTCTAAGAAGATGATTAGTACCAGACCGCCACTAAACACGGTTTCGGGATATATCTTGAAGCGTTACTAACCACTGCTATATCTGATCGCGGTGACCCCAGCCTGGAATACATGCTGCACCAAATTTGGAAAGGTTACTGGTGCATGCATGAATGAAAGCACAAACCTGATCCAGGCAAAGTACCGCACAGGCTGCACATGGGCTAAGATAATGTCAGGTTGCCCAGGTTTAGACAAATATGAGAAGGAAGGTACAGGTGAGAATATTTGTGAGACTCTAGCGTGCAGCTCACTACCGGTGGCCAATCAATTCATCACGGTGTTATCTGCGCAGCACAAAAGTACTGTACAATTGCACATCCGCGCAGAGAGTTACTGATAAGTGATAAGGCTCAAAATCATGTTCAGTGGAGATAGTATTGTGGGAATGCTTTATCAATCCTGTATGTTGTCAAGTGCATCGGTGAGGAAAAGTTGTTATGATGCGCAACAGTGAAAACCGTAAAGAAGCTGGCATGTAGATATCTCTCTACTGATTCCCAACACTTAATTAAGAGTTTATTTTAATAGGTATGGTATGGTACGGTATGAAAGCACAAGCCTGATCCGGGCAAAGTGCCGTACAGTCACAGACTGCACGTGGGCTATGATACTGCCAGGTTGCCCGGGCCTAAACAGATATGAGGGGAAAATAGAAATAGAAATGGTAGTGAGACTCCAGCGTGTTTCAGCATGCAGCTCACTACTGGTGGCTAATCAGTTTAGCACGATATTAGCCGCACAGCACATAAATACTGTACGATTGCACATCCGTGCAGTATCACAGGCCGTTAGTCGACGAAGTCGAAACGAGTGCCCAGATTTTTCGGAGGTGTGCTTAAAAACACCGCCACTACCAGGATTGATTCGTAGGGAGCACAGGCGTATGTACATGTGAATGGAAAATGTGAAAGATCTCATCACCGAAAGATGATAGATTTAATGCATGTTGCATGTCCAATCGAATGAAAAGACGATGGACAGCAGTTAATTTAAAAAACTAAAACCTTGGAAAAGAAAAGCTATTGTGTGTTTCAAAAAGATTTTCACAATATTTTTGCTGCTTTTTGACAGTAAATAGGGAGTGATTTAATCCTAACGGTAATGCTACGAAAAGAGCACCTGCCACCGTTCGTCCAGCCCATGTTTGAACGCATTAACTGAAGCTGCAGAGACTAGTTCCGCGGGGAGTGAGCTCCCCGCGTTCACTACACACATGCTAAAGAAATTCGTTTTGGACTACAGCCTGGTGTGCTGTTTACTTAGCTTGAGACTGTGCCCTCGTGTATCAACCAGAGAGAACAGAAAGAAATCATGGAATTCGAGATAGATTAATCCTTTGACAACTTTAGAGGTTTCTAAAAGCTGCCTCTTCCTAAGCGAGAAAAGTCGTAATGCTAAGAGACGATTTTCATAGTTGGTGCATGCCAACCCCTCGATCATGTGAGTAGCCAGCTTCTGTACCTTTTCTAGCTGCACTATTTCCTTCTTGTAGAATATGATCCGAATTAAATTCAAAAGGAAGTCATGTTTGTATAGAATAAGTAATGCTTTAATTATCTAGAACGATAGTACATATGCTGAAATGTAAATATAAAAAGTTTAATAATTATGTGTAAAAGGATACAGCACAAGCAAGTGATAATCATGACATGCCTCCAAGTCTGAATACAGTATTCTAGATGCGACCTTACTGTAGCCTGGTAGAGGGGTAACAACACCTCAGCTTTTCTGCATGTGAGGAGTGAACGTAATCGAAAAAGTTCCCTCTGGGTCCTTTGAGCCGCAGCAGTACATTGGTCGACCCATTTAAAGTTTGCGTGCACTATGATTCTTAGTAGATTTTACGTTACGGAACTCAATGTGGATTGAGGTCACAGAGGCAATCATGTTACCTGCCAGTGTAGAAAGCAAGTGGCTCTTCTTCTTCTTCTTTTTCAAGGAGAAGGTCCCACTTAGCCGCCCAAATCGTCACAGCTTATACGTCATTTCTCAGATCGGAGTTAACAGACCTACTGACAATTTTTACGTAGTCAGCAAACAATATAACAGGGGGTAACCACAGTTGGTGAGCTAGATTATCAAATAAAGATGAGGGAACAGCAACGGCCCCAAGACGGAGCCCTGGGGAACCCGAAAAGTGATACGCGCACATGAGCAGTATGTATCATATCCGTCGCGCCGAGACTGGACCTTAACGTGGTGCGATGTTTTGTGTACCACTATGAACCATTGAGCTATACTGGGTGGTGTCTTTTGGTGCTAGCAGAGCTATTCATACCAGGAAGGTCAATGGAAAGAGGTCAGACAAACTCAGTCTCAACCTACTGCCTTGTGGTTCAGGCTTTCTAGAGAAAGGCGCAGGGTGGGGGGGTCTAAAGCCAACCCCCTACTTCGGCCTGGGCAACAGGGTAGTATCACACCCACAAGCAAATATGAAAATACAGGTAAAATGACAGATCCCGAGCTCATACGCTCTCTGCACATAATGTTTTCAATGATCTCACACCGCATGTAGTTTTTAATTGTTTTCCGTTTTGTAGTTCTTTGGTAGCGCTGACAGAAGTATAGCTTGTTCATCGAGGTCTCCTAAATCAGCCACTTCGAATATATTGCCTGCTTCGAATGCCTCCAGAGCGTTCACGGATGTGCAATCGAACAGTGCCCCTGTGCTGTGCGGCAAACACCGTGCTAAAGTGATTGGCCATGGGTAGTGAGCTGCATGCTGAAACACGCTGGAGTCTCACTACCATCTTTATTCTCGATTTCTCATATCTGTCTAGGCCTAAGCAACCTGACAGTATCTCAGCTTACGTGCAATCTCTGACTGTGCGGCACTTTGCTTGGATATGGCTTGTGCTTTAATGCCATCATACCATACGTCCAGAGCGTTCTTCCACATGCGCATAGCATTCAAATTAGCGGCGTTTATCTAGCATCGGACAACAGGCAACCTTGGCTCTCACATTCGATAGCCTCGCAGTGGTGTGTGCTATTGGTCGGGAACACGCACACGTAACTACAGTTCGGTTACGCGATTATCTAATCCTTCTTATGCATGGATGTGCAATCGTACAGTACTTCTGTGCTGTGCGGCTAACATCGTGCTAAAGTGATTGGTCATCGGTGGTGAGCTGCATGCTGAAACAGGCTGGAGTCTCACTACCGTTTCTATTCTATTTTCTTTCTCATATCTGTCTAGGCCTGGGCAACCTCACTGTATCTTAGCCCACGTGCAGTCCCTGACTGTACGGCACTTTGCCTGGATCAGGCTTGCGCGTTCATTCATTCATTCATTCGAACTTACGCAAGTCACACTATCTACGCCTGTCAACTGACGACGACGACATGGTATCTGCTCAAGCTGGTGTCAAAATCGTTTTGAGTGAGGGAGCTGATGTCACGCTGTTAGACTGGATATCAGTCGACAGTCTCCTTTGCGCAGTAATAATATAGTTTGCGCAAGAAAGGCCGATGTGGCATTCAATCCCACAACCTGTTTGTGGTTACTGCTAATGCATCGAATCATTGTAGCTATGAACTTGCCAAGGATGAGTTCTATGAAAAATTGAAAAAAACTCATGAGACTTGCATCGCGGAGTGACATAGTAGCCTTAGCTGGAGACTTGAACTTGTGTAAGCCGTTATTCTTTAAACGAGCATTTCGTAAATGGAAGGTTTGGCCTCGATTGTCATTCTAATGAAAATGGCGAAAGATTGCTTAGCTTGTGCTCAGAGCACAGACTCTACCTTGCCAGCAGTAACTTCCGCCATTCGAAACGTCACTGCTCCACCTGGAAATCTCCATCGACGGCCTCGTTCATGCAAATTGATCATATTGCTATCAGCTACTCGTGGTGATGGAGTGTGCAAGATTGTCGTTCATACTGGGGCACCTGTCTAGAGTCAGATAATGCGTTAGTCTGTGCTAAGCTCTCGATGCGTTTTGGAGGGGAAGGTATAAATTTTGCAAGGCAGTTGAATTATGCCATGCTCGATTATCTCCCGGTTTTCAGGGAGTTTCAAGCCAATTTGGGTTCACATCTTTCTGTAGTTACCAAAGATAATATCGATGAACAATGGAGTGGGATACAAACCTTGGAAACAGCCGAGTTAAATAGTTATGGGATGACTTCCCGTGTAGCTCAACACCGGGTTTCTGTGAATTCTCTCCAACTAATGGATCAATGTCGGTTGCTTTCTGCTGATAGCATACATGATGCGTCACGAAGGCTTATTAAACGTAAACTGGTTGCCAGTCTGAGAATCCACAGGGAAAGTTGGTGGAGTTCTAATGCTACGGAAATGAAATCTGCGGCAGCTGTAGGCAGTTTCTGAAAATTTTTCCAACTCATCAGAACTACTGGAAGCGGCGGACCAATCATCAGTGAACTGAAACGTGAAACAGATTGTTCGCCAGTTTTTAACATGCACAGGCGCATGGAGCGATGGACAGAACATTTTGAGGCACATATTAACTGGCCTTTTGCATCGATTGATTTCGAGGATATGAAACATGGTCGATTTCTCTAGAGGTTCCCACTCATTCAGAGATTTACAATGTACCCCGGGCATCAGGTGCTGATGCCTTGGTACCGTCATTGTTCAAGGATGGCGGTTTCGCTCTAGTTTGCTAACTTTAAGTGCTGCTCGCCAACATATGGGCTGAGGAACGCGTTTCGATCCTTTGGAGATAATCAATAAATGCTCCCATTTTCAAAAAGGGACAATGCGATTCCAGTTAAAATCATCGGGTTATCAGTCTAATTTCAGTAGCCCATAAAATACTGGCCTCCATCCTAGTTCACCGTTTGAGTACCAAACAGGAAGAGCAAATCCTTGAGGAGCAACCTAGGTTTCGCACCGGTCGCAAGCATAATGAAACAGTTTTCCATAAGGTACCGTTCAGACGTTCTACCTACCCATTACCTTGCGGGTTATAACTGGTGGTCCTACTCGTAGCAACTCCTCGAGAATGAAGAAAAGATTTAATGTCACTGGACATGAAGGATGACCCTTGATCTGAGTGTACGTAGCCGGGCATACCAAAAATGGAAAAAAGTTCGGTGAGACGGGAAATGACAGTAGAGCTGGTCATGTCAGGACAAGGGAAAGCAAAGGGTAATCGAGAAAATTCGTCAATTACTCTAAGTAAATATCGATTCCGAGTAGATGAAGGAATAGGCCCTTTAAAATGTTCAAAAGGATGTGTTGCTTTAATGAGTGGCTCATTGTAAGGACCGAAAAATTTTGGCTTCAACTGGGAACATACAAGGCACTGTCGAATAACAGATTTGACGTCATCAAGGGAGAAAGATTTATAGATCGGGTGAAATGAAATAAACGTGTGATACCCGGATGGCACAGTGAGTCAAGAATGGACTTTAATTCAGGAAGCGAATGTACACTAGCACAAAATCCACGGGACAAGGCATCAGCTACGGTATTATCAGGACCCGGTCGATACACCACGTCATAGCAAAAATTGAGAGAGTTCTATACGCCAACCTTGTTGTTTGTTTGACGTTTGTCGTTCTTGATTTTACTGGCGATTTTCGTATCAAACACAAACGAAACGGAGCGTTGATCAGTGATAAGTTTAAAATGAGACCCAATGAGATGATGTGTCCGTTTTCGAATTTCTTCAATGATCGTGCAAGCTTCCTTCTCGATCGCGGGATGATTACGCTCAATTGGAGAGAGTGTGCGGGAGAAGAAAGCAACCGGATGTCCGTTTTGGTTGACAGTAGCAGCTATTGCTACATCGGATGCATCTGTTTCGACAACGAGAGGTACGCCATGATCAACTGAGAAAAGGGATGCCTGCACTAATTCAGATTGCAGGGATTCGTAAGCGTTCAAAGCTTTCCCGGACAGTGGGAAGATTTTATTGTGAACCAGAGGATGGATTTTGTCGGCGAACTGGCAGAACCATTGAGAATAATAAGAGAACATCCCGATTATTCTTTGTTGTGCTTTGGCATCACAGGGTGGAAGCAGCTTAAGTAAGGCATCAAAGAGTTCAGGGTCTGGTTTCACATTTCCAGCGGATACCTCATAACCGAGAGGTTAAACGCGCTCAACGGAAAAGGTACATTTTTTGCGATTCAAAGTAAGCCCATATTTCTCTACTACTTGCATAAATTTGCTCAAGTTAGCATCATGATCATGCCTATCTTTCCCACAGACAGTTATGTTATCGACGTAAACATACGTTCCTCGCAGATATTCCTTGCGTATTAACTCATCCATGGCCCGCTGGAAGCATGCAACTCCGTTGGTTACGCCAAATGGAATACGCCGGAATTGGTAGAGGTTACCACATGCTTCAAATGCAGTGTACCGGCGCTCATTCTCCTTTACAGGAATTTGGTGATATGCGCTCAACTCTAAGGTGCTAAAAACACCAAACTGTGAAATCTTTTCGACCATGTCATCGATTCGAGGCAAGGGGTAGGTGTCCAGATGTGAATCGGTTGATAGTTTGCGTATAGTCAATGACCATACGTTTCTTCTGTCGTTCATTTGTTGTGACCAACACCTGGGCACGCCAAGGCAACTGGGAAGGTTCGACTATTCCCTCATTCAGTAGCTTGGCAACTTCAACTCGAATGAAAATCTTGTCGTTATGACTGGACTGGTGCACATCGGACGACATGATGGGTCCAGATGAGGGAAAAGTGAAACAGGAGTTAATGTAGTAACGGATAAACTACACAAAGAAAACGGGGCTTGGATTCCTTCGAATGGTATTTTAACTGCTCGATGGCGGTGAAGAAAATCATGTCCCAGTAACACATCGGCAGATAGATCCAGAAGGATAGAGAGTTTCACATTGTTGTAACGAGTACTTTTGTGGACGAGGGATACAAAACAATGACCTTTCGTATTGCTTATCATCGACGCAGAAGCCAACACAATTTGCTTTTTAGATTCCAGGATAGGCCAACCGTTTCGACAGACGATACTTTCGGAGATGTAACTTTCAGAGCTACCCGTGTCAACCAGCGCCTGTAAAGCTATACCGTTGACGGCAACTTCGGTAATTGCATTATTAAGACTGGCCGGCGCAGCAGCGTTGATAATCATGGAGGTGAGAATAGGAATTACCGAGGCAGTGTTTTGCTTTGTTTGTAGAACTGCATACTTTTTAGAAATGGCCTTTCTTGCCACATGATTTGCACTCCGCATCCCTAGCGGGGCATTTCGAGCGTGGATGTCGATCGTAACCGCAAAAGAAAAAACTGGAACTTGTGGTAGCCAGAGTTGTCTCAGAATTGACCGGAGTTGAATCGGTAGTGGCGTGAGACGCATCGATTGCAGCAGCAACGTAATTACTGGGTGCAGGCTGGATAAACGAATGAGATTGTCGTTGTGCCAAATCGAGGGCCTTTGCCTGGTCGAAAGCAGTTTGTACATCTAGGGTCTTGTTTTCCAACAAACTCTGACGAATGGCGTTAGACATAAGCTCGCTTATGAAAGCGTCCCGAATGGCATCTTGTTGGTTTTGTTCAGCACTAACGCCTTTAAAGTTACAATCCTTCGCAAAATTACGCAGTTTCTGTATGAACTGGTCAAGAGTTTCGTCGAGATTTTGTTTACAATGGCAAGGATATGTCTTGAGAATATCTCGTTTTTAGGCAGAACATTAAGAGAATTCAAGGTATTGATGGCTAAATCGTAGTCAGTGCATTGAGAAATGAGTTTATAGTCAGAAAGCGACAGGAAATGGATAAGTCTTCAGTTTGTCTGATTTGAAAGAGTCAATTGTATCGAGGAAATTCGTAAAGGTCAAAAACCAGTGTTCCCATGAATCGGTAACATCTGCAGCGTTGAGATCGATATCGAAGCGTTCAGGTCGGAGTAAACGATCCATTTTCTAGTTGATTAAATTGTAACGAGAGTCAGAGATGATCAGAACACAAACGAACGTTGAGAAGATAACACCTGATTGAAAGGTTTTAATCAACTAGAGAACACGAGTATGAGCTATAACAAAAGGAAAAAGATGTGTAATGCGGTAAAATAAGCGTGTGTACAAAATAAAAGGAATGTCAAAACAACACGACAACCATACCATACCATGTATCGAGGACAAGATCCAACAACATGTTCGCAAAACAGGTGTAGCGTTTGCCAACCTTCACCACTTGTGGCGTCGGCGGGATGTTTCACTCCATACTAACGGCCGAGTGTACAACGCAGTTGTTCGGGTGTTAGAACCGAGAGGCCAAGAACTGAGAGAAATGCTGATGCTTGCTCGTTTGCGATGGTTAGGACATGTTTTAAGAATACCTCATCGGCGATAACCATACCGCGGCTTATTCACAGAGTCTGGTAGAAGCTGGGAGAAACGATCGGGTTACCAGTCCATCACGTGGTGCGTTTGGATGAAGAAACTCAACGTAGCGCTAGCACAGTATTCGTTTGCTTGGGTGTAGTCTGAAAGATCCGCCGAATATTTGGCTCGAAACCTTATGTGATATGGTTGCAAACCGAA
>JACCGJ010008460.1:0-43344 GCA_013407085.1 Atriophallophorus winterbourni | reverse complement strand
CTCCGTGTGAACACTGAGCTATCTGCAATCTTGTCAGCCCAGTAGACTAGCTGGAAATGTAAGAATACATGATTACTGCGCCCAAGCGGTGCACGACGTTCGACATATTCAATCATCAGTTCATCGTCTGTCAAAATTAGATCCTGTAAAGATGGCGTATCATTAGAACGGAAACGGGTGGTAGTAGAACACTTAGGATTTCCACAGGAACTATTCGATTCAACCGTAGGACGGCTTTTACCGGTTGTTTTGCACTCACCAGATCCTCGAGTATCCTTAGCGTTAGAAGAAAGTTTTGTTTTTGATTTAACAACAATCATGATGACAAAAGCAGAATAAAAAATAGAAATCTGTCACGAGCGATGATATTCAACTTGCACTGGGGAAAGTTTCCGTGTTTCAATAGTCAATAGTATATTGTGGTAAAAAAGCGACAAGCTTAAAAGAAAACCACAGGATGTTGTACACATGGATCCGAAAGTTCAGGGTTAAAATTAAGGTCAGAATGAAGAAAAACGTTGATACTGTAAGGGATGGGAATGCGAGCACCACAAAACGTTGGTTGATACTTCCAGTTGAAAGCAGTTTGTGCGCTGAAAATCGGAAAAAAGTGTAGTATCATAGAGTATAGAAAGTTATAGCTTTTCAAACGTTATGAAGCAAATGAAACAAGTGCATATCTAAACGGTCTTTAAAAATAGAAAGGGAAGGGGCAGACACAACAAAAAGTGGTAGATTGTTCCAGGTTTGTGCAACACGAACGGCAAAAACGTGTTTACGACAGTCCAACCTGCTTTGTTGATGGGTAATTTTTAAATGATGCCCACGCGTACGATTGCCGGTAGCAAGCACAAGCAGTTCTTTACAGGGATGGCATTCTTCAGTGAGTATCCTGTACGCCAGTATCAAGTCGCCACGGATTCGACGGTACTTAGATGAAAATAGGTTTAGTGCAGTGAGACGATCTTCGTAAGTATAACACTCAAGCCCCTTTACCAGTCTCGTGGCATGGCATTGAGGCCGCTCAAGTACAAGTTCGTCACGCTTCAGCCACGGATGCCAGACGGAAACCGCATACTCCAAATGAGGGCGAACGTACGAATTTAGGAGGGCTCGAAAGAAGCGTATGTCAAACCGACCGAGAGCTCGCTTCAGTAGATCAACGTTTCGATTCGCCACACGTGATGCCTTGATACATTGAGCCGAACATCCGAGGTCGTTCTGAACTAACACACCAAGGTCTCTCTCTTGTCGACTAGCGAGGAGCTGGACATCACCAAGGGTATAAATGGGGTTACCCTCTTTTCGGATGCGAAGTACATGACATTTTTCAGCATTGAACGGCAAATGGTTCGCTACCGACCAGGCGTGAAGGGAATTTAAATCAGACTGCAACTCGCTAATAGCATTTGGGCAAGAAAGCTCGCGCCATATTTTGATGTCATCAGCGAACATTAGAAATGGGGATGTCACTTGTTTGCCGATGTCCTTGACGAATAAAAGAAAAAGTCTTGGTCCAAGAACCGATCCTTGGGGTACTCCACATTCAGTAGGGAAGGTCTCAGAAAGCGTCTCACGCACCCGCACACGAAGAGTCCTGGAGATCAGAAATGCAGCTATCCTTGTCAAGAGTGGAGGGCCAATTCCAAGAGTACGTAGCTTATGAATAAGTACCGCGTGGTGAACTCTGTCAAAAGCCTTAGAAAAATCAAGGTAGATAACGTCCACTCCGTATCCATGGTTGACTGATCTGGTTCAACTGTCTCTAGCTAGGAGTAAATTTGAAGTGCATGAATGACCACGGCGAAATCCATGCTGCTCACTAGTGATCAGACCCGAGTATTCGAATGCGCTCATTATATCTTCTGCAATGATCGACTCCATAATTTTGGACAGCACCGGAGTTAATGTAACTGGCCGATAATTCCCTGCGTCACTGCGGTTACCTCTTTTGAATATTGGAGTTATTATTCCTTCCTTTCAACCGTCTGGCACTGCAACCGTGTCTAATAAGCGCTGAAAATACAACGCAAGAGGTTCAGAAATGGCATCAGCGACTGCTTGTACCGCCTTTGACGTGATTTGATCGATTCCTGCAGAAGAATTTGCACGAAGCAGCAATATCTGCTTTTTTACTCGGGCAGCAGTAAATGTAACCGATGAAATATGGAAGGGAGAATCAGGCTGCAAAAATAGCGGTAACTCTTTTGCCGAATTGCGGAAGATTGGCATGAAATGCGCTCTCAAGGCATTTGCGGCCTCCTTCATACTTGTGGTCGGACCTTCATCAGTTTGTAGTGGCGGGATACCAGAGCGAACCTGTTGCTGCTCGTTGACATACTTATATAGTGACTTTGGGTTACACGCAAACCGGTTAGCAAGGAAAGTCTGGTGGTGCAGCTTGTCTTGGCGTACCAGTGTAGTACAATAATTACGAAAATGCCGGTAGCACTACCAATCGGATAGCAATTGACTCACTTTGAAGCGATTCCATGCAGCGTTTCTATAACACATCCATTTGCGTGTTCTACTGCGTACGAAAGAATTGTGAGGTTTCGATTTTAAGGGAATTGTCTTAGCCACAGAAGAATGGCTCAGAAGCAAGTGCCATCTTGTTACAAATTCAGTCCAAGTCGCTGTAGGAGTGTCATTAAGCAAAAAATCAAAAGTGTTTGCTGACATGATGTCTCGAAAAGTATTATAATTTGTTACAGTCTTGATTTTAACAGACGTTTGAACTGGATAGCTCGCATAACAAGTGTAACAGAACGTTAGGACTACATGATCACTTTTCCCAAGCGGTGGTTCAATGTGTTTCTTCAATCATCAGCTCTTCATTGGTTAGCAGCAAATCCAGGAGAGAAGGTACATCTCCTCCAAGGAATCTTGTAGGTACGTGCACATGGTTATATAGCGGGTGGGTTGATATAAGTCCATCAAGTTCCGATGCAAAGAAATCACTTGCATGTATTGTTGATAAACTAGGCGAATTAAAGTCTCCCATCAGTAATACATGACTGTATTTTAAAGATAAAGCATGTCGCATGGACTCAATAAGTTTCCTATCAGCATCAGGATCGTTTTGCGGAGGGCGGTAAACGACACCCAGGAGAACATAATCCTGCTTTTGAGATGAATACGACACCAAAGTGAGTCTACAAGAGGTAAGCAGTGAGAAGATAGAGGTTCACAAATAAATGAGGATGCAAAATATAAGAGAAACCCGCCGCCTTTGGTTGGACGATCGTTACGAATGACTGACATTCCAGTGAGTGAAATTTCCGCGTCTGTTACAGAATCCGACAACCAAGTCTCCGTAATAGCAATGAGATCAACGGGGTGAGAAGCATGCCGAGTACGCAATTCTGGGAGTTTGCTGATGAGACCTTGAGCGTTTGTGTATAAACAATTCAGACTTTCTCTTGAAAGACAGGGATCCGCATCGTGGGGAATTATTGTGCCGACTCTGAAGTAGTCGGCTGTTGGAGATTTTTTGAGAATGGTGCAGATACGTCAGGGGAGGGGGGTACCGCTGTGGTTATAGGATGCTTGGGTTTTGGCTTGTCAGCAGCCGCTCGCAAGCGAATTTCAGCGGGGGCTAGGTGTTTAAATTGGTACCACGCCTGTAAAGCAGTGTGAACCATATCTTCAGAATGAAAAGTAATTTTCAATATCCTTGGACCCTGGCCCTTGTAACTGAGCGAATTCGGTAAGCGTTTGACGGCAGTAGTAAGAGTACCGGAAATTCTGCTTTGCGACTGAAAAAGGTCAGCTAGTGTGCTTAATAGAATATCGCAGCAATCCTTGAAGAGAACCGGGGCAAGTCAATCGGGACCAGCTGCCCTGAATCTTTTCACGGACTCCATGTATTTGACCAAAAATATAAGTTTGCACAACAAAAATGGAATGAACCCACTAAAAGACCATAAGCGAAAATGTCCAAAGAAAGGTCCAGTGAAATTTAACACTAGCGAGATTATCTACACTGGAAAATCCAAGGTGCAGGAGGCGCTAAAATTTTGGAGGATTCGTAAGTCACAATTCTCACACGGAATAAGAAAAGTCTGAGAGCTCGAAATTATATTGACCGCCAAAAACTATATTCTACAAACATTAGTTCGAATGAAGTATACATCGCCAAAAAACGAATAACCATACAAGGCCAAAAAGTGTAGGTACAAAATAAAAAGATACAAAGAGATAGTTGATCACTACTTTACTCTCCCACCGGAGCGTTGGGCTTGAAGGAAGGAATTTGAAATTCAAGGTCAACGTGGTATTTTGCTTCTTACGAATCCTTTGGTTTGTATTTATTTGATTTTCACCGGATTTCAACATGGTTATGACTAGAAAATCTGCAAAAGTAGATAATACAGCACACAATGTCACGAAGATGCAAGGGAATCGGTGCCCCGCTGCTCGCTCAGGCGACTCTTGTCTGGTATGCGCTAAACAGGTTGCTGATAATGCAAAAGCAGTACAATGTGAAATATGTCTCAAATGGATGCATATTCGATGCGCAGGAATGAAGCCAGAGACGTATCAGTGGCTTCAGAATTTATCATGCGATGTTATTCGGACTGTATGTAAGATATGCCTTCCACCATCAAGTGTTGAGCACGGAAGTAGTCAGCATAAAGTCGTAGCTGCATCTACTAAAGCCGCTAAAGTGCTTGTTGGAGGTGACATAAACATTGACCCCACCTCAGCTGAGGATAGACACCACCTATCTGTGGAGAAAATTTGCATGCCATTCGCTTCCTCGACTATAAGCCGTTTACAAAATGGTATTAGTATCGAGGATCCATTGAACGTGCAGGAACTGGACGTTTGCTCGCCTTCAACACCGTTTGCTCAACAGTCAGGAAGGAATAAGACGTATGCATATGTGACGTCGAAGGGTCTACACAGTGATCCGGGCTATGAAATATTGTCACGGCGATTGAGCAAAATAGAGGCTCAGCTAAATGTAGTGGAAGAAGTACCTACTTCTGATAAAGCTTTTAGATCTCCGGTCTCAAAGAAGCCACTTTTGGATTCTCGGAAGAGATGCCATGTTATGGTAAATGTTCCTGAGCAAACCGGGGACATGGCTGAAATACGCTTACAGCAAGAGCGAACATTCCTACAATCAACCTTTTCAAAGCTTTTTGATCAAGGAGAAGAAGGAGTTATCATCATTTCTGCATTCCGACTTGGCCGGAAGAAGGAGGATGATAAACCGCGGACGCTGAAAATTGTTTCAGCTTCAGATGAGCAAGTCCAGATGGTACTAAGACGCGCTCATCGTCTTAAGGGTGAGCCATTCAAGATACTACGCGACCTATCTCCTGAAGATAGAATCAAAATGAAAACAGCTACCCAAGAATTGCGAGCACGCAGGGACGCTGGCGAGGTTGATCTCCATATTGTGGATTTTCGGGTAGTGAGGAGGAGGCCGCACATTCGTTGGAAGCCGCTGTCAATTCAACCCCAGTTAATCATTCTGTGAAGCGATTTCGATTATTGCTTTTCAATGCGAGAAGTCTACGCAATAAACTTGATGAGGTTAGTGAAATTGCCTGTCGGCGACAGCCAGATATCATTGCTGTTACGGAATCGTGGTTACCAATGGATATATCTGATATGGAGTGCGCACTACCACACTATACGCTTTTCAGAAGTGACAGAGTAGCTTCGAGATCTGCCGGTGGCGTTGCCGTATACTTCAAAGAGCACCTGATTGTGGAAGTATTGGAAAGGTTTCAAAATGATGCTGGAAATGCCGAAAGCCTCTGGTGTAAGGTAAAGTCTAGCTCTGGAGCTGCATCATTTGGGGTCATTTACCGCTCACCTGGCGCTTACGTTCCTGTGTTATGTGATCAAATCAAACGGTATGGTATCACTGGTGACTGTATCGTTCTTGGAGACCTGAATGCTCCTCATATAAACTGGGCGGATTTAGTTTCGAGGGGTGAACCGTTCCAACGAGAAATCCTAGATACGATTTTGGAGCTGAATCTGGTGCAGAATGTAAACGATCCTACGAGGATATGCGTCGGGCAAGTTCCTTCGATATTGGATTTCGTGGTCACACCTAGATTCTCTGATGTTACGAATCTGTCTATTGAGACCCCCATTGGCTGCAGCGATCACTGTTCTCTATAGTTCGTTTGGAATCGGGGTCTTCAACCGAGAATACGTACGCATGCCCGGAGAAACTACTGAAAATTAGACACAACGAGTCTAATCACGTCTGCAAACTCCATGGACTGGTCACTCCCTCTATCTACGAATGTTGATATCTGTTGGTTGGACTTTTTGGGTAAAATAAGATCGCTTGAAAATCATGCCCCATGGATGAATGGAAGATCCCCCGCTAAGGGGCCGCCGTGGTTTGATAACGTTATCCGTAAATACATGAAGGTAAGAAAGCGGTTATGGCGGAAGTTTTGTTCTAGTGGATGCACCGATTGTATCGACTGAAGTCGCTGTTTAACGCGTAGTCCACCCGTTTCTTAGTTTCGACAATTCAAAACCACAATGATTCGAGTTTTCTACGGTTCTATTAACAATATTAATAGACAATAACAATTAACAAACCTCAACTGTACCGGGTTGTACAAATGATGTGAGCCAAAGTGCTCGAAGTTTCCAAATGACAACAACAAATTCAGCCAATGCTGACAAGATAGACTGCCAAATGATAAATGCAAAGAAATAAAATTACCAATACAATGGTGAACAATCGTCTCTGTTTTCTCCAAATACCACGAGCAAAATATGTGGAATTTTAATGGCAGCCAAGCAATATAAATTACATCAGTAAAACAAAACGGGGTATACAAGTGCATAGGGAAAATGTGTACACAAAAACAATGTAAGATAAAATTGTTGAGAATAAAGAAGAATTCAATTGTTCAAACAGAAAAATGAGAAGGAATTTTACACAAAATTTTCGTCATTTACAGTATCCGCTTGCCAGCGAGTTTTCCACGCACTCATATTCGGATGGCGGGCCAATTTTGAGTACGTCTTCGATGACTACTACAGCAGATGAATTAAACTTCTTATTTTGGCTAACTTTTATCCCTTTTATGGGAGTTTTCGAGCCGGTCATGGGCGTTTTGAAACGCTTTCCATGAGGGTGTAGTTGAGGCCCCGTAACATGGACAACTTTGAAACACCATTTGTGTAGCGTTCAAGGTGAGCACTTTTCGAAAGAAGCGTGTCCCTGTCCATCTGGTTTATAAATTCTACCAAAATCGTGCGAGCGCTTCTTAAAGTTGGGTTCCACCGGCCTACACGATGAACCCTTTTTACCTGGCAGTTAATTAGCCCTGCCATGCACTAAACATTCTGAACCCCGGAACGGTCCATTTGTACAGTCTTATATTTTGTATCATCTTGTTTTCTTAACTTAGACATTATCGTAGTGTTTCGATTACCGATAAGACCATATTGATTTATCACTCATATTTCACCGATTTTCTGTTCGTTAACTCAGTGAACGATGTTCACTTGTTGAATAGCGTTTGTAGATAATCAACTCAATCATTAATAAAAATACACTCTTTGTTCACGCACGGTCCTAATTCTTCTGTGGTTGTCTCGGAGTCAGAATTTTATGTGGATATAACTGAAACCCACTCAGTCTCAGGATCCATTGTTCACTATCCACTAAACCATAAATACTATCCGGATAATCTCATGGCGTCGTAATCGAAAAAAATTTCAAACCGACAAAAAGGAAAAAAACGTTTTGACCGTGCTGGATGCTTTTCTCCAGCCTTCCACTGAAAGAAATTCTGGCCGCTTTTTTGGCTCGTTAGCAACTTACTGTCCTGTGCAAACTGAACGGAACTGAATCTTCAAATGAATTTTTAATGACCTTCATATCATAGTGGTAGTTCATGGCGCAATATTCGTGATGGATGAAACTCCTGTAAGTTGTCGTGAAGTCATGTGGGCTCAAACAGTTTGCCTAATCTTTGTTGAAAATTAGCATAAAAATATGCTTTAAGTGTTAACAACAATTAAATTTTTGCGAAAATTCGGATTTGGTTTTAATAATTTTTCATTGTTCTTTTGGATAGTCCGCAGACGGTCAAGCCCTTATGAGCTGCACTTTTTCGTTTATTCTTATGCCAACCAATTGCCTTCTGATTTTTAAACTACAAAAGGTCGGCTAATGACTATAATATGAGGCGAAATCAATCGTTTAAATACAAGGCGATTGATTGGTAGAAGAATAAACTAAAAATTGCGACGCACAAATTTCTTGACACCGTATTCTATATATATGGCATAGACCGCTAACAATCCCTACTAGTAACCTCTCTAAAGTCTGTGCAGCACGTATTCTGGGCTGTGGCTTCCGTGATTAGATGCCACAGTGGCTAGTCATGCTTCAGTTCAGTTCAGTTCAGTTTGCACAGGACTGTATGTGGCTAACGAGCCAATCGAGCGCCTAGATTTCTTTCGGTGGTCTGCCACAGAAGAGCGTCCACCACTTTAAACAATATCTTCACAAATATCTTCTGGTATGAGAGTGATCTGGAATGCACCAAAAACTCCCCTCACCAATAAGTGAGGAGAAACATTAGTGCGTTCCAAAGACAACATGAGGATCATACCAACTATTCCCTTACGGATAAAAATCAGGAAATAATGAAGGCCACACAGGGTCAAGTCTATTCTTGAAACCCCCTACCGAAGTAGAACAAACAACTTCTTTAGGAAGTCGATTCCAGTAACTTACTACCCTCTCACTAAAGAAGAACTTACGAACATTTGACCTGACATGTCGCTTGGCCAGTTTTGATGGGTGGCCTCGAGTACCCACACTTGGCGCCAGAGCGTACAATTCACTGGGATGAATAGTACTGAAACCTGACATGATTTTGAAGGTTTCAATCAGGTCCCCACGTAGCCTCTTCCTTTTTAGTGAGAAGAGCTCTAGACTCAGCACTCGTTCCTGATACGACCTACCCGATTGCCTAACGATCATACGAGTAGCTAAACGTTGAACACTTTCCAGCTTGGCAATATCATGTTATACCCCGAAACCATTTTCAGTGGCGTTCTAAGCACTCAGCATCGTCTTGGAGTGTTTGCTTAACCTTGTATATTGCCAAGTGAAGTGACGAGGAAATCTAATCGAGGTGTAGGCACATCACCATAGTTTGTGTTTAATCTTCTATAGAATCTCATCCTTTCCCATACTTTAAGATTTTACTTTTTATGGTTATGACAGTTAAGCACTCGGTACTTGCTACGTGTGTAATACTGTCCGTGATGATGGTGGTGATGAAAGCAGGCAGTGTGAATGCGCTGTTATTCTGCCGACCTCACTCGAACCGGCTGCGGAAGTTTTTGACCGGTCCTGTTAATCTCGTCAGCAGAGTTATTTATGCTGTGTGACAGATGGATATGGACGCTGTTCTGGCATGTCAACCACGGTGCGAAGACGGAACTCCGTAGGCGCAAAACGTTTGTTATCATACCAGAAGCGCAAAGCAACATTAACCATATCTTCTTATTCGAAGGTAATTATCAGAATACGGTGAGAGTTACCCTTATTATTGTGGAATGTAGAAGGCGTTTCACGACAGTCGTCAAAGTTCCGTGAATTTTGATGAGTTCTTCAATACATCGCCATTAAGAGCAGTGTCCTTGGCTGTTTATCACTTTCAAGCTCAGGCACATCATAGAGGAAAATGATGCCGCTATCGTTCGCTTAATTCCAGTCGTTGCCTTTTTGTTTTTGCATCTGACTCTGAGACAGAAAAAAATACTCAAAGGCGAATGAGTATTCCGTAGAAAGTGTGCTGAAAGAAAAAACCTGTTCAACCTTCTCTGGGTAGTCAAGGGTGATGTGGAGCAGACGGGGGACGTCCGCATGAGGCGATTTCTAGCGCTTGGAAAGACGTACTAAAGAAACTACGTTTATATCGAGTTGCAGGTTTCCACTTAGAGGTCACCACTGATGCATATAATGTTGCTTGCGCGTTTGAAAGCAGAGAGAACAACTTTTCGGCATATTAGTACACACAATTGTCAGAGATTTCATGTTGTTTTGCTTCGCTTTCGGAACTGTAGGTGGCAGTTTCTCAACGTTGTTAATTTGTGGTTGTACGAGTTGCCACGGAAAGGCAGTGTATGATTTTGTTGATTGAGGCACACTTGGCAAAACCGGAACATTTTTACGACGCGCAATCAAGTGGAGTACCAGTTTCCCGCAGAGACTCGAGGAGTTGCAGTCCCATGACAATATCACCATTCGGATATGTGGGTGACGTCGTGGACTCGTTAGCTGCTATCTGCGCGTACGTAGGTTTCATAAAATGTCTTTGGCTATTGTCAAGTGCATTAGGTCATCCTGTACAACGGATTCATTCGATTTTGCGCTGCGTTTATCGGCCAGTTTATTCTTCCACCGCCGTGCTCTACAAGCAACACAAAACATTTCTAATTTTTTGGATCGTCAAAATCCTAAAAGGAGTTTTAAGTTCTTATGTACCACAGATGCTGTCAATAATCGCAGCGCTTACATTGGATGACAATATCATCATCTTGATCATCCTGAGCACATTTGCCGCAATTATTGTTTGTTTTGTTTTGTTTGTTTTGTGCGACTATCTCCTCCTGGAGGATGAGTCGGCTTCAATGAAAATTCTTAGGAATTTGGGTACAAAGCGGCGTCCTTAGCACCACTCGGCGTTTGTTTGAGTCAACTTCTCTAGCCTTTGCACAACCAAGTACGACCTGCAAGGCAGCAGGGAGTTGCCAGAAAGAGATGGTGTGCACCAACTAACCGTCTAACAGACTCTGTTCCAGATTTTTCCTCAGGGTTTTCATGGTATGATGGGATCAAGAGAGCCATTGGTCTAAACAAACTTAAAACGGCTCCCATTAAGTCTGTATCTGGTAACCCAATTGTCGGCAAAACTCAGCAGATAGGAAGATGAGTAGAACATTTCTCTTCATACTCTAAGGGCAGTATGGTTTTACCGCATACACTTGAAGATGTTGAGCGGTTGCCAACCATTGAACGTCTAGATACTCCCCTTACTCTTGATGAACTCAATAGGGCAATTGACCGATTAACGAATGAGAAGGCCCCTGGCGACGACGAAATTCCACATGAGCTCATCAAATGCTGTAGAACAGCATTATAATAGCCTCTTCACCATTTGCTTCTCCAGTGCTGACAGGAGTGTGTCCCACAAGAGAAGCGATACAGGAAGATCATCACGCTATTTAAGAATAAGTGTGATAGAGTCGACTGCAACAATTACATAAGAATCTCCCTTTTGAATGTTGTAAAAAATGTTTGCTCAAGTCTTGCAGATCCGGTTACGAGTTTTAGCTGACGAGTTTACTACGAATCCTAACGTGGCTTCTGCAGGGGAACATCAACCGTTGACATGATATTCTCTCTAAGAAAACTTCAAGAAAAGTGTGAGGAGAACAGCTTATGCCATTATGCGCTGTTTTTATCGATTTAACGAAGGCATTCGACTACTTCAGCAGAGAGAGCCTTTTCAAAATGCTGGATCTGATAGGCTGCTCTCCACAATTGCTCAAATTCGTTATTTCGTTCCACTGGCGTGAAGAACTCAGTCCCTTTTAACGGTTTCAGTTTAGAAGCGTTTGAAATTCGCCAAGGCGTCAAACAAGGGCGTGTTCTTGCTCCCACGCTGTTCCGCATTTTCTTTGCTGACTGACACACTTATAATAAAGAAAGATCGCTACAGTTGGCTGCTTATAAGTGTGGTGGTGTTCTAAGGCTCACCGAAGAGTGAATATGTGATTGACGCATCGTCTACCTGGTCAAAATCCCGTTTGCTGTTTACGAATATGTGATTCTTTGTGTAAGGTAAGGCTTATGAGACAGGTTTATGCAAGATGCGGAGTAGTGACGGGCGTAAGGCCTATTCTCCTGAGTTTGGAGCACGATGTACGCACACCTTTCTCGAAAATAAGTACGATTATAGATTATCTGTAGCGTTCTTTATACGATCCGAATTAAGTTGAAAAGGAAGACGGGTTTGAGTGGAGTAAGCAAGGCTTTACTATTCTAAGAATGAGCGTACAATAGCTGAAATGTAAACAAGATTTGTTAGTCAGCGGCATATAGAAAGTATACAACAAACAATTATGACATTATCCCCAACGCTGGGGAATATATTCTGTGTCTCATACCTGACGGAATAGGTCAACTAGTGTGCTATTGCAACCCTTCTTGAACCGGGGTCTGTCCATCAGAAACAGCTGCCTTGAATCTATCCATTGACTAAATATCGAACTTGATTCTGCTGTACTCAGACGCATCGGTATAGAGGGAAATGGACCAGCTGCTGCATACAGGCTAAATTGCTCATGGAAATACTCCACCCAATAAGATAAGCGGCGCTCTTTGCTGGGTACCATCGTTCTCTATGATTCTCTGTCTGACTACAATGGTTTTAGAATCTGCAGGTCGAATTGGCTTGAATAGTCAATTGACGTTACTTGAATTGTTGGCTGCCTCCATTTCCTCAAATTTTACAGTCACCGCGCTTCCTTATCTGATTGATTGCCACGCTTGAGATTATTTCTGACGCATTTGTGCATTATATTGCCAAACAGAAAGAATCCTCCACCTCTCTTCTAGTGATCGAATAGTATCCTGGCACATCCAGTTGGAGCTTCTGCTAGAGGTTTAACTTCAACATGCCGACACTGTGGCATAGTGTATTACAGTAACATTCGCATTCCAATTCTGTGTGATATTTTCGGGCTCCGAAAGCTTATCGAAGGGTTTAGAGAGGACTGTCTTTGGACCATAGAATTTAAATGTTAATCCCGATTTAAGGAGCGCATACTCAGAATCTACACAGGTGTTCCAGAAGGACTGACAGTCCTCGATACATCCTCTCCATCTAGAGCTTATTGCCAAATGATCAATTTGTGCCTGTGTTTGATCATCATTAGGGGGACGCGAAGTTGCCTTTTTATGCCTAAATCATGTGCTAGCTATAAGTAAATAGCCTATATTGTGCACATATATGCAGAAAGTGTTCACAATTATCTTAGGCTGAGCATCGAGTCCGAATGCACCTCGAGATGTGACTCAGTAACATCCTGGCGACCTAATTGACCATTCATATCCACTGCAAAAATACTGATATCAGAACACTTTGCGCGTTGTAAGAGTGTACAGAATTCGTGGTAGAATATAGCTATGCTCTCATCAGTGCTACTATTAGTCTGAGCGTTGGTGGCTATTACGAAGAAGCAATGATTACTTTTGGTTCGGGAAGTAGTGTTGCTAGAAGTAGCTAGTCGGACGGCACACATCCTGCTATTGACGGGAATCCAGTCTAAATTTGAGCTACCTGCACGCGAACTCATGACTATATCAACCCCAGCTGGGCTTGAGGAAGAAGCAAAATTATCACCTGAGCAGCGTAGAAAGTTCCTTTTTGGAAAAAACTTGGTGCATTCAATTTGATTATCGTAAATAAATCATAAAGTCTTGAATTTGACAAGCAACAAACCACCTATTGGACAAGCTCGCTATGCTTTACGGTGTGCATGAAAGAACGCGTACGGTTCGATACCTTGGGAAGAACTTGACTTCATTCGGATGAGGATATATATATATTCACGGCTTGGATGTGTTTTGGTGTATATCTATTATCAAGAAAACTAGTCGGACTATTTAGTGTGTTGACATCTACCCGTTCACAAAACTTGCATGCATGCATGCATGCTTATTTCCAGTTGGAGAGACGTCGTCCCTGTTTATATAATCATCATTATCATTATCATGTCCATCATTACACCGTTAGCATGCACCGAAGGCTAACCTGCCATATAACCATAAAAATAGGATAAAAAGATTGGTAAGTATCGAACTTAAACAGCTACGGAATATATAGAAGTGTAAACACAGACAAACTATGATGTGATACATACACCTCGAACGTAACAGGCTTTCCATCAAGTTTCGTGAATTAGAAGTGGCATCAACCCGACGTTTTCCTTGCAGTTGCCTAGCTTTCGAGATCCCGCTTTTACCCATCTATTCTATTCTCGTTTAAAGTGCCATAGTTCTGTGACAATTTAGTGCACTGCTATGTAATCACGCAGTACTTCAGTGCTGCATAAGAAACGGTGCCAATGTGATTCGTCGCCGGTATTGAGGGTCTCACCGCTAAGATTCCCCTTATATCTGTTTGGGCCTGGGCAACCTGTCAGTATGTTAGCCTTCGTGCAGTCTTTGACTGTGCGGCACTTTGCCTGGATCACGCTTGTGCTTTCATACATACATACATATGTGCCTAGTTCAGGGCTTTTGATTTCCTGCACTTATAGCAGTTAAACATTCTGTTATTGCTTTCATTGTAACGCTGTCTATATTGATGACGACGATGAATAAATATGATCACCGCTACTCTAAGCTGCTAACATCGTGCTAAATTGATTGGCCAACGGTAGTGAGCTGCATGCTGAAACACGCTGGAGTCTCACTATTATTTCTATTTCTATTTCCCCCTCATATCTGTCTAGACCTGGGCAACCTGACAGTATCTTAGCCCACGCGCAGTCTGACTGGGCGGCACTTTGCCTGGATCAGGCTTGTGCTTGCATACATACATACTCTAAGCATCACGCTTCAGCTGCTGTAATACAATTAGTGCTTGTTTTATTAACAGGATTTTGGTTCGCATTTGCAAAGGGACAATTGCGTTAATCAGCTCGTTTGTCGCACAAGTGGCACATGTAGCTTAAAACCAAGAGTAGACTTCATGATCATCGATATGTTGCCGATATTAGGCCAAAAATGTTCGAATCGCGATACTGTAACATATTTTGCGGTGACCGGTTCAATACTATTTGCATTCTTCGTGTGGGGATAGTGCAATCATGATCTGCTTGATTGATACAATATAGCAACGCTAAATTAAACCTGAACTTAAAAGCACTTTTGGATAAGGTTACCACGACCCACCGATTCAATCACATTGGCATACAATAATGTCTTATTTCTGATTTTCGTGTGCTTATATTATTCTGCTTTTTGAAAACTTTTTTACAATAAATATGGATTTTTTATACCCACGCGCAAGCGGTTAAAGGTAAAATCTTGGACAAAATACGAGATCTCCATGCAATATATTTTATCATTACAATCTTGCGTTCATGTGATCGAGCAGCGTTGACTCTCAGTCTTATTCAACAATGGCTCAGCTCCTCAGTAGTTATTGCTTGTGAATCTACAATTGTGTCAGCTAACTACTTCGCTTACTATTGTTAGCTTTATAATAATCTTTATAATATTGTCTGGCTTGTGATTTAAACCTAAAGGTGCCAACACAGATCCCGTTCAATTGTACTCTTGTAACATAATGTGAACGAATGTGAATGATAATTTGATGAAAATGTCTGCGTATAACCTGTCTACTATAAACGCACGGTACACACTAGCCTATAGCGTTTTTACATGCCTTTGTTTGTGCGATGCACCTTCTCAAATTTATTGTCGTCATCTTGAGCACAGTTCTAAAGCCAGAAAAACATACAAGCAACTTCTGATCAGACGATTACATCCTTATCCTCATTTGCTTACTTTTTTGGTGCCAGCCCACAAGTGACCGTAAAAAATCCCTTGCTGATTATCAAAAAGCCTTGAAACGTGCTGAAAAAGAGCGTCTTCGGGTACAGAAGGAACGCGAACAAGAGCTTGAACGACAGAAAAAACTGGAAGAAAAAGTGACCAAAATGTTGCATTCTTTACCTTTCTCAGGAACGTTTGCGTCTTCAGAAGGAACGTGAACAAGAGTTAGAACGCCAGAAACGGTTGGAAGAAAAAGTAAACGGTTTTCGATTTGATCATGTATTTTAGGAACAACGTCTCCGTGAAAAGCAAGCTAAAAAAGAGGAAGAGGAACGATTGAAGGAGGAAAAACGGCTGAAACGCATTGAAGAACAAAGAAAACGAGAGGAGGAAAAAGAAGCCGAACGCAAGAAAAAAGAGTAAGATCAATAACAAATTTACATTCTGCAGAGAAGAGAAACGTAAAAAAGAAGAAGAGCGTTTACAGAGGGAACAAGAGAAGAAAAAAGAAGAAGATTTTAAAATCAAACTTGAAGAAAAACAAAGAGCTGTCTTGCTAGGATTTCTTGTTAAAAATGAATCCAAAAAGGTATTCCTCGGCATACATTTGCAATAATGTTTCTAGGATACTCTCACATCCACACTTACAACCTCTGGTTTGTTCATGCAATTTGAACTCCGTAAAGACATGCGCATGGCACCGATACATCGCATGTCCGAGTCTATACTCGAATCCAAGCGCCGGAATTTAGATGAATTATTTCAAACCGAGGTGTCAGATACAGCTCAAGCTAGCCAAGCCTCCATCATTGGGTTACCAAGGTTCGGCCGCACAAATTACCTGAAAGAACTCAGGGCTAAGCAACGCACACCCCTCTCCTATCCTTCAACGTGGCCAACGTAAGTTCTTTTGTTCAAACTTTCTTTGGTGCTCAGTTAAAGCAGATCTGTCATTATCGCATTAGTCACTTATATCGGTTCAGGTATTGCAGAAAAATTCTCGCTAGATTGGTGAAAACAAGCTGATCAAAGAGGCGGTTGTCACCGTGTGCAGTTTAAACTATTAATTATTATTGAACCAACAGCCTGATTCCAGGCAAAGTGCCGAACTGTCATAAACTGCATGTTTGAAACAATCGCAAAATGCACATAAATATAAAAAGGTGTTATAAAGCGCGTGTTATGCTCCTTAATATATAGTCAGGTTGCGCAGGTGAAAACGGCGCCGGCAATCAATGCGTGAGCTTGGCACGCAGACGTGGGTTACGTTTGGCAGTTACGATATCGTAGATTAAGATTATGTCACGGCATATCCACCGTTAGGTAAAGTCTGCACGGATGTGCAATCGTACAGTACTTATGTGCTGTACAGTTAACACCGTGCTAAATTGATTGGTCGTCGGTGGTGAGCTGCATGCTGAAACAGGCTGGAGTCTCACTACCGTTTCTATTTTCTTTCTCATACCTGTCTAGGCCTGGGCAACCTGAAAGTATCTTAGCCCACGTGCAGTCTCTGACGGTACGGCACTTTGCCTGAATCAAGCTTGTGTTTTCATACATACATACAGGTAAAGTCTGGAAGGCGGAATTAATAACAGTCTTATTACCTTCGACGATATGTGTATGTATGCAAGCACAAGCTTGATCCATGCAAAGTGCCGCACAGTCACAGACTGCATGTGGACTAAGATACTGTCAGGTTGCCAAGCCCTAGACAGATTGAATAAAAATAGAAATAATAGTGAGACTCCGGCGTATTTTTGCATTCAACCCACTACCGATGGCCAATCAATTTAGCACGGTGTTAGCTCCACAGCACAGAAGTGCTGTACGATTGCACATCCATGCACGTCGACATTATGTACTAACATTTTGCCTCTGTTCCGTCATTCGTTGAGTACTACGCATTTGCCTCTGTCCAGACAGGCTCATTATTAGGGGACGCGATAAGACACATGGAGATGTAGATAAACTCATGAGCGTAATCCAGATATCCATCGCGCACCTTACTAAGCCTTGACTCCATCATCCGAGCACCTGTATTCTGGTGATGGAGTCGTGACCTTATTGAGAACGTATAACGGAGAAGTATGCAAACAGGCATATTTTGTGTGACACCCGATCTAGGTTAATGGGTCTTGGATGCATGCAACCCATCACACATCGCAAGCTTCCAGCACAATTTTTTTCGAACAATCTATTAGGCTTTTATGAAATTTCGGTATCTGAATATCATTCTACCACTGTTACATTAAAATCACATTAAAATCACCGTGGCTTTTCTATCTCCGAAATAAGCTGTTCGGTAATAATGTGGATATACAGAAGCAAATCAACCTGCATAGGTTACGCTGGTTGGGTCACGTTTTACGGATGCCGGACCACCGACTTCCGACACCACATCCAGATTGGCGTAAAGCTCGGGGTGGCCAAACCGTCACATAGTAACCTTTCAAAAGTCGGCGCAGCGCGTCTTCCAGGCTGGTGTCCCCGCGATCAGATATCACAATGGCTAGTTACGCTTCAGGATATGTCCTGAAACCGTGTTCAATGGCGGTCTTGCACTAAGCATCTTTTTGGAGTGTTTGCCTAACCTTGTATGTTGTCAAGCGGAGTGACGAGAAAAGCTTGTTATGATGCATGACAGTGAAAGCCGCAAGGAAGCTGCCATGCTGATGTCGCTCTACTCGTTCACGAAACTTGTTTGAATGCATGTTCCATTCGAGGTGTAGGCACCTCTTCCCAGTTTGTTTGTGCTTACTCTTCTATAAAATCCGTAGCTATTTAAGTCCCACCCTTCCCCATCTTTTAGGATTTTACTTTTTCATGGTTGTGTGGCAGTTAAGCATTCGGTACGCGCTACCGGTGTAATGCTGTCTGCGATGATGATGATGATGATGATGGCTTTTCTATTATGCAAACTATTAGGCGCATGTCGACCACAATGAAATTTCCTTATCAAAGGAAGTTAAATGATCCACCATCCTGCAACAAACCATGGTTAATGGTGAACATTTGTAATGTACTTTTCGTTCTTGTTATTGTTTTGTTGTTGGACGTGTAACTGAATCGCTTCGCTCTTCTCCGCTTCTTCATTTGGTTCCTTTCACTCTAGCGAACCGCCTGAAGTGCAGTTACTCGAGGATGGCCCGTGTTCCACTTTGAATTCATCTGCCCTGAAATATCATGGATCTCGTGGCCATGGTGGTACAGTTTGGTTGCGGGCTAAGTTATTCCAGTTCGTCGAAAACTACCGACCTGCCTATTACGGCACCTGGCGACGTCGTAGCCGTACGGTTACCGGACGCAGACCCTTTGCGCAAGATAGCTCCCAGTTGGATTATTCCGTGGATTCGGACGATGAATGGGAAGAGGAAGAACCCGGGGAAAGCATCACACAATCCGAGGTAAGTGTCAAGCAGCTAAGAAATTCAGGTTAAGCAATGATATGATGAATCTAGATTGCTTGGTTTTGAGCAGATTTTGTCAGTCAATTGTGCTTTAGCTCGAAAATCAGACTGAGCTTTTTTCATTATCATCATAATTATCATTGTAAATATTGTAAGCAAATTGTTTGCTATAGTCTTACAGATGCGGCCACAAGTATTAGCTGATAGAGTTTACTCCGAATCTCAATGTGACTTCCGCGGGGAAAGATCAGCCGTTAAGGCAACTTCAAGTCAAGTATTTGGAACAGCGTATGCCATTATACAATGTTTTTTTTATTTATTTAACTACGACATCCGACTACGCTAGCTGGGAGGGTTTTTCAAAATGATTTATCTTATTGGCTGCCCCCCAAGACTGCTGAAACTCGTTATTTCGTTTCACTCTGTCACGAAGAGCTCTGTGCCAAGGCGTCAATTTTGTTGTTGGACATTTAATTTGCTCTGATGCTGAAGCACGCTTTTAGGACGATAACAGAAGGTATTTATCTACGCAAGCTGTGCGATGGCATGCTTTTCAACCTAAACCGTTTGAAAGCACAAACCAATGTGCGAGATGTGCTAATTTATGACTTGCTGTTTGTCAACGATGCAGCCATCATTGATCACTCACCAGAACACCTCTCGTCGCTAATGGACTGTTTTTCGTCGGCAGTCAGCTTGAACCAGTTCATATTTCCACATTTCTTGGCTCAACCATTGTGAATAGCCTCTGGTTAGATACGGGGATTGGCAGATCACCTGTCATTTTGTCCCGATTGAGCTTTCGTGTCTTGGTAAACCGCACGTTTACTTTACGGCAGTGAAACCTGGTTTATCCACGCAAGACACGAACGGAAGCTGAATGCTTTCCATTTACAAAGCATCCACCGTATCTTGAACATATCGTTGTTGGGCAAAGTAACGAATGCTGATGTGCTTTCTAAAGCTGGTCTACAGAGCATATTCACCATAGTACGGCAGTTCCCGCTACGCTGGCTGTGTCATGTGTACAGCATGGAAAATGGTCGTATTCCAAGAGATCGACTCTATGGTGAGTTGAAATCAGAAGTTTGACATTTGGACTTGCGGTACAAAGACGTTTACAAAATGAGATATGAAATCTTTTGGTATGCAGCCTACGAGTTGGGAAGAACTTGCTCTTTACCGCTCATTTTGGGGACACGTTTTGTAAAGGTTCATGTCCAAGCTGAGGAATAGCAGATACAGCTCTTGGGCACTAAACGCAGGTCACGCCGCTGGCGTACATCTTTCGCCACCGCGAAAGAGATTGTCACTCCTGAATCGGATTGTTTATTCATTTTAAATGCTGCAGAGCATGACACCTTCATGCGCTTGTGATGTACATCCATGGCCGACATCGACAATATTTTGGTATGTCTATTTCGGTTCAACCTATGTTCTCGTTTCCTTCTGTTTATCCACGATGATAAATGTGGCACGGCTTTCATTTTGTGTGTTAAATGCACCACTTAGCAACACATTGGTTTGTTGATCTCCAATCCGATGGGTTAAGGTTCATTTTTACAAAATTTTCGAATGAAACACTTGTCTTTTTAACGCTTAAAATCTTTGCGTTGATTTATGAACCTAAAGGCTGTTGGACTAAGTTCTTATTCCTCCTGCATGCGATTTTGACGCCACTGACGTCGGTTTGTAACCATATCACGTGGGGTTTCCAACCAACTTTTAGATGAATCTCCTGGAGCCCACCTGAGCAAACCAATAGGTCCTAATAAGTCTAGCTCTACCGCGACCTTTTTCATTCCAGTGCACCACATCATGAACTGGCCACCCGATTGTTTCTTTCAGCCAGGGATGGGGTAGGTGATGATGAGACATTCGTAAAACGTGTCCCAACGTTCGCAAAGTATCAAACATCATCCGTAACCACTGAATTCGACCCATCCGGGCAATGGGTGTCAAAAAGAAAGTCGGCTGACCTCTCCCGCTCAATTGACCAATTTTCGAAACCATAGAGAAGCGTGGCACACACAACTGCCTTGTGCACGAGTAGAGCGACATCAGCATGGCAGCTTCCTTGCGGCTTTCACTGTCACGTATCATAACAACATACAAGGTTAAGTAAACATTCCAAAAAGATTCTTATAACAAGAGCGCCATTGAACACGGTTTCGGGACATATCCTGAATCGTAACTAGCCATTGCGATATCTGATCGCGGTGACACCCGTCTGGAAGACGCGCTGCGCCGTCTTTGAAAGGGTTACTAGTAAGGGTTTTCAACTGCCTATGCCATTTGACGGTTTGGCCACCATGAGATTTACGCCAATCAGGATGTGGCGTCGCAAAAGAATCGGCTGCTGAAGTCGGTGGTCCGGCATCCGCAAAATGTGACCCAACCAGCGTAACCTATGTAGGTTGATCCGCTTCTTTATATCAACATTACTACCAAACAACTTATTTCGGAGAGCATCGGTGCGTATGCGATTTTAACAGCTAACTCCTAGAATGTTGCGGAGACATCGGTTATCATATATTAGGAGACGCTGAAAGTGTTCTTTACCTAGGGTCCAGGTTTCGCACAGATTCAGTAACACAGCCCGAACTGTCGCTTTATAGACTCTACCCTTGAGTAACAGAGACAGTCCTTTCTGATGCCAGAGGTGACCCAGGTTGCGGAATGCTACTGTCGCTTTAGAAATGCGTGTCGAGACCTCGTCATCTAACGATGCAGAATTATTGATACAACTACCGAGATACGTAAAGCGATCTATAATTTCAAGCGCCTGATTGTCAAGTAATAAGGTGCTGTTTGATAAGTCGATGTCCTGCAGCAGAACACTGCACTTAGAGGGTGCAGAACGCATTTCAAATGCGGGCACAATACTAGCTAGCATGTTCAGTATCGCCTGTGAGCAGAGCTATATCATCAGCATAGTCCAAGTAGAGAGGCTTACTGCCTGGCATTATGTGAACTTTGAAAGCTGGGGCTCCTTCGTTGCATAATCCCATGATGGCATCAATTACAAAATTGAACAAAAAAGGAGAAATCGGGCATCCTTGTCGGACGCCACTTGTGGTGTGGAATTTGTGTGAGAGTTCGTTGCAAACCTTAACGCATCCGGATGCGTGAACATAAATTGTACGTAGTATGTTGACATACATTTGCCGAACGCCTTTGCACAGCAAGGTGTTAAACAGGACATCTCGATCGACTGAATCAAATGTTCCTTTTGAAGTCTAAAAAGATTGCTATTGTCAGCTGTCGATAGGTGTGCCGCAGTTCTAAGATCCGTCGAAGAGTAAACATGTGGTCGACACAGCCACTGCCAGGCCGGAAGCCAGCTTGCTGCTCTCGGATATGTGATTCCCTATGTGATGTTAATCTTTGAAGAAATATGGACACTAATAATCTCCTAATAATGCTATTCTTATTAGTGATAAGAGTACCGTCTATTTCAGCGATAGTCTCACTCACTCCTTTTTTCGTAGGCCCCGTCGATCGAATAAGTTGAAAGCGTTTTCGCACGTTACCAGCATTATTTGCTATTTCCATTTGTTCGACCTTATTTATCCACCACTTTTCTCTGTCTAGTCTTAAGCTCCGTTTAAGTTCATGCCTCACGCGTCTACGCTCTGTATTGTGTCCTGGACCATGAGGTATTTGGCGTCGCTGGTGAAGATTTTCTATAGAGTGCTGTGAAATCCAGTTGGACTTTTGGGTTGATTGTGTAGTCTCACAGGCTGTTAATGTGTCGGCTCGCATAAGCCCTGCTATTTTGTTCCACCTGTCATCAACTGGGAGGGAGTTATTCAAGGTGGTCCTATAAATTTCTTGGACTGTAGGCAGAGAGAATTTTTCGACCGCAATGCGTTTTCCATTCGAAAGTTTCGTACCGGAAAACTTCAACGAGAACCTACACCACACAAGAGCATGATCTGAATCTAAGCAGGTATTCCAAAAGTAGCGGCAGTCCTCAATGCATCCTCTCCAGCGAGCACTTATGGTGATATAGTGGTTGATTTGGGCCGAAGGTTGGCTTCCATCCGGCGAGCGCCATGTCGCACATTGACATCTTTTATGTCGAAAGAAAGTACTGCTAATGAATAATCGAGATTGTGCACAGAATTGTATAAACCGTTCACTATTATCTGTGCGTTCGCCTTCAAGACCAAACATACCACCTAATTGTGATTCAGATGTATCTAAGCGACCTTGTCTGGTATTCATATCTCGCGCTAAGACAACAATATCGGAGCTTTTTGCATATCTCAAAAGAGCATAAAGATCGTCGTAGAAGGCGTTTTTCTCGTCGTCGGAATTGGTGTTAGTCGGGGCGTAAGTTGCTACAATAAGCAAGCGTCTCTGATTAGATGATTTTGAGTTTGGTCTAATATTAGTGGCTAGTCTAACTGCGCACATCCTGCTATTGCAAGGAATCCAATCGATTAGACAGAATTTGGCACGTGAATTCAGCACTATACCAACACCCTCCTGTCCTGAAATGGCAGCTACAGGATCACCAGAGCAGCGCAAAAAGTAGCGAGTAGAAAGGTTTGGGGCCGTAAGTTCAGTAATTATTGACGGATCATAAAAGCGCGTTTCCGATAAACAGCAAACATCAATAGGTAGACTATCTAAGGTAAGAGCCGATGCAGCTTGCAGACCTATCTGTCTGAGGTTTCTGGCATTCGTAGCTGCGATGTGAGTAGAGGCCCGTGATTTCAGAAAATGACTTGTAAATTCGCGAATAAAGAATGTTCCGACATGTTCAGCGCGGTCTTTTCTAAGACGAAGTGTTGTTAGGAGTGGATGGGGGAGGGGAATGGTCAGAAACAGTTTGAGCGAGGCCAGCAGTAGCTTGTCTTTGTGTTCACTCATCAGTACAAGTCTTCGAAATATTCACAAACTTTATCATAAAACGGGCTCCAATGAAAGTATGGACTCGAGTTTCGCTCGGATGAGACTCATCAGCAGTGCATATCCGTCTCGGGTCTGACTCGAACCAGGACCTTCCCCCTGTAGTCTCATGCCTACGGCCGAACTACCGATCCCGTTTGACCGATCGCGATTAAGTTCTTCTGAAGGTCTCTCCAGAGGCACATTTGCAGTAGCGTCATGCCCCGACCGTCGAGAAGGAGGGACAGCACAAATATTGTGTTTCGATTACACCATGCTGTAACAGCAGGTTTAATAACCGCGACCCTTTTTATCGTGCACGACGGCCGATGCACTATGGAGTTGGGTTTCGTAGTTATAGTCATGGTTGTATGCGGGCTGGGATACTGCCAGGTCGCCCATGGTTAGACAGCAGACCAATTAGGGTTCTCGACCCAAGCGGGTTAGATTTAGATCATGTGCGTCTGACCTCTATCCATTGACCTTCCTGGTATGAGTGACTCTAAAGATACACAAACCATCGCACCACGTTAAGGTCCAGTCTCAGCGCGATGGGCAAGATTGCAGTGAATCGGTTTAATGATAAATCGGGTATTATCATCACACCCATTATAACTTCCAACTTTTTTGGAGCTGACTAACTTCAAACAGCACAGGAGCACAGTTGTCTGGTTGTTCATCTGGTTGGGTCGCTACATGTATGATGCTTTCCATGCTGTCCACTTCTAGCGAATACAATGATGTTTGTCATGCGGAATGTCGTCACTTATAAAGCAGTATTCTTCCCATGTCTCTGCTTGATGTCAAATTGATTCTTCATCCGTGGTGAGATGCATGCGGTAACACACAGGAGTCTCACTGCCATTTTCTATTTTTAAACTGTCCAGACATGACCATCATAATCCATAGAGTGAGCATTATACCATTCCATACAACAATGACACAAAATCTTCAAACGAATACGCCCAACTGAGCCTATCGCTACGGTGAGTTTCTTCATCCCAACGCGCCACGTCATGGACTGGCCACCCGATCGTTTCTTCCAGCTTCTGCCAGGCTGTGCGAATAAGGCGCGGTATGGTAAATGGTGGGGAGGCATTCTTAAAACATGTCCTAACCATCGAGCGTTTTTTGGTCCAATGGTCGTACGGTTCTTACATTCACGGCACCTTTGAGCGTGGTTTCAAAAAGAACCTTTCGGCCTACGGATAGTAAACGTTTGAATAGTTTTAGTCTGGTCAGCAGTAGCTTGTTTACGCTTACCTGCTGCACATGATTTCGTTTCTTGTTGGAAACACTTGCCATCTACGTCGCCGTAGGGTAAAGTGCACTATTAAAAATCGGAGATCAATGTTGGGTTCGGTTTAAAGAAGCGAAAAGGCCTTCCTGAAGTATTTACCTGTTTTGCGCGAATTTTTCTAATTTGTCCTTACTCCATGTTTTTTAGAACGAAGAGGAAGAGGAAAAAGATGAAGATGACGAAGACGAGGATGATGACGACCAATTCTTTGTTCCTCACGGCTATCTTTCCGATGACGAAGGCGTTGCGGCAGACGAGGTCGGCGGTGAAGACGATGAACACGCCGAAGAACTGAAGTCCCTCCGCAGAAGACTATCGGTCGTTGAATATGAGATGGCACACAGCCGCGGCCTACAGCGACTAAAACCGGTTGTTATTGGTCCAGTGTGGTTTTCGGATCCTCTGGAGTGGGGCAAAGCCGTTTCCTCCGTGAACGACACGGTCAACGAACTCAGCGAGAACAAGGAGAATGTTGAGAATTTTCCATCCTCTGAAAAAACAGGCGCGCAATCCATCCTCTCGTCATTGGTTATACATAGAGTGAGTTCCGAAACTGTCTGTACGTAGTACTTACTTCGCATCATGTCTTACCGTGTTGTGGTCTCGTTCTATTAGGTGCATCTGTGGGACAATACTATCCCGATTCCCGTTCGCATGGAGCCCGCACCCACACCTGGCATGAGACGTCCAAAGAAGGAATTACCCGAAGAAGGTGAGTCTTGGGGTTTCGGTCACTATCTTTGATAATTCACGCTTTCGTAGCAAGCTTTACGTTAACTACTTGTTGTGATGATGAATGTCCCGTTGCCAAACTGTAATGATGGATGCGGATGTTATTGCAGAGACAGTTGTTGCGTTCTATCAATCGAGTGGTTGTTCTTAACCCGACAGTCGGGGAAACAGAACAGAACGTTGAGCGGAAGTCCAGGGTCCAAGTGCTTAGAGGGTACATTTGGTAGTGGACATGGTTTGTATTTATATGACAACAAAGTGAACATGTGAGGGTACAGGAAATTGCATATTGAGACCGATGAAAATTCATTGTCATGGGCGAATCAGACAATTTGAATGCAGTGAAAATGGGGTTTGTTGCCGAGATACAACATGACTCTCCCAACATTAGTAAAACTTCACATGGTTCTCATTCTCTGACTAAGTAATCGTATGCATTCTCTTGATTTTATCATACATGACATGGTGTGCGTCGCAGTCTTCGCTTTGGCGTGATCTTTGGTGTAGTACGGTTTTCTTATCAAACGAATGTCAATGTTTAGAACGAAGATGTTCCCGAGTAAGATGTTAGCCACAAAGGAACCAAAATGCTTGCAGCTTTCCTAAATGTTTTTTTTCATTTTTATTTGTTTCACCTTCCTACACTTCTCAATCAAGTTTTGTGAAAGAATGGAGTGTCATCAGCACGACAGCTTCCTTGTGGCTTTTACTTTCTGTTATTCAGTATAAAATGGCACAGCCGCGGCGATTGTATGTATGTATGCGTATGTATGTATATATGTATGTATGTATGTATGTATGTATGTATGTATGTATGTATGTATGTATGTATGTATGTATGTATGTATGTATGTATGTATGTATGTATGTATGTATGTATGTATGTATGTATGTATGTATGTATGTATGTATGTATGTATGTATGTATGTATGTATGTATGTATGTATGTATGATTGTATGTATGTATGTATGTATGTATGTATGTATGTATGATTGTATGTGTATATAGAAGTTTTGACGTTATCTAATGTAACTAAAAATATAGGTAATCCCGCAGTGTGTTCTCATTTGATGATTCGTTTACTTTGTTAATTTTTGTGTAATTGAGATCACACCAATAAAGATGGTTAGTGATAACATTTCGTAAAATTCGTTCCATTCACCGAGAATGTTGCAATCGTATCCATTGAAATCCCGAATGGTGTGCCCCCTTTTCTTAGCGCTACCCTACCTCATTTATTTGGTGCACAAAAACACTCTGGGAAAACCGAAGTTGGCGTTCGAGTTCCGTGTGTTCTGGCATCAACACACTACTGGCAGTTTGCCAAAGTGCACGCGTTACGCTGACTTCAAGCGACAGAACGCGGCGGCCGCCAAAGCTCTGGCGCAACGCAGTGGCTCCAGTGTCCCGGGTCCGTTGGTCGGTGATGAGTTGGCACTGAGCCAGAATTTGGTCCTCTCCAAGTTGTTTGACATCGCGGTATTCGAAGAAGGCCGGTGAGTATTTGTTTAAAAACATTTCTTCAACGATAACAGTAGAATGTAGTGTAACGGGACGTTGAACGTTACGCTTGGATTATGAGAGCTTATTCTGCCTAATTGTCAGTAACTATCAGACGAGACTAGAAGTCTCAGGTGTTGCTTACGAGTTACTTGTGCATTCATAACTTCGCTATATATTAGGCAGAATAAGCCTCTACGTTCCGCCCATGCTGTTGTGTAAATAGCTCACCCAACTCATATCATTTGTGCATCAAGCCTGAACATGTTCAAGGCTGAGCTTGACAAGTATATTTTGACCAAATCCAACCTCGCATCTCAATACATAAGCCGACAAAACACCTTTGTTGTTTTCCTGCATTCACTATATTTTTAATCTGTGGTTACTGTAAAGTATTTGCTTTTTAGATCATTGACACTTTGAATTACTTTGAATAACTCTAATGGGAGTTTTCCACGTTTTCGGAACGAGTAGCCAAAGGCTTGTAACCTTAAAATCTACTCTTCATAGTAACGCACCAATTGCTCCATTCGTTGATATATTTTTCAACGTTTCAGTGTGTCGTTTCTCTCATCTCTGATTTGTGAACTTCACTGACATTCGCGTGAGATGAATGACATCGATTGTGCTTTGGTTCTTAAGATCACACTGAGAACCGCTGCTTTGAGAGCAGCCAGCTGGATTCCCGTTTACTTACTATCCGAAACCCATGTGTTCATGATATTGCCCAAAATATTTTCATGCAACGGTATGATACAAACACCCGCTGTATGCACTGCGGCATCATACTTCTGGTTAGATTATATTCCTTCTTACCATCCTGACAACATTCTGTTTTGTTCCGTTTCTGTCTCGATTGCCTTTAACCTTTTCAGATGGTCTGTACAACCAGATGTCATTCGTCGTTGGAAAACCCAATTGGCCGAAATCTGTGGTGTCGCCGATTTGCTTAAACTGGACGATAACGCGGACGATGTCGAGTTTTCCAATTTCTCGTTCCCCGACTGGAAGTATTTAACAGATGTGACACTGCTTGGTAAAAAATCGAATCGACCTTCCATACGGAACCGGCGTTCGCTGGATCAATCTCTTGCATCCGAAGCTGCTCCCACAACAGATGCTTCGACGGATAGCCCCAAAGTGGCTCCGTCCCCGCGAATTGCAGACTCGCCACAAGTTATCGCACAGCTGACCTCTCGGCCTGTTGAACCAGTGCAAAAAGCACATTCGCAGGTTCAGGACAAAAATCCCAATGGGCATGCAATCATCAAACGCGATCCCCCTTCGAACCATCTTGTCAGTGACTCCTCCAAGCAGGTGTTGTCACTCGCATCCTCTGCGCGGAAACGGGTGACGTTGGACAAATTCTTCACTCCTCCTGTGAAGCGAGTTCACGTGGATAAAGACGAGCCAATTGTAGTCGATTCTGATTAATATCCCTGAACTCAATTGTGCGTTGTCGCACACTATCTAGGTTTCACGTTTCCACCTGCTCGAGTATTTTGATAATCATGGCTTTTGTTCTCAGTTTACACGCCCGATGGTCGTTGTCTGTCACACAGATGCTATTTCTAAATGATTTGAGAACAAATCATGGCCTTGTGTAAATGTATTTATTTTGTCTTCCCTCTCCATTTCTGTTTCATATTGGATGAATATTTGTACCTTATTGAAATACATTCTGTTGGGCAAATTGATCGTTGTTTGTGGGTTGACGGGAATCTGACATTTTGTGACAAAAAACCTTCTCGAATAACTATTGACAACCGTCCGAATTGAATTGAATGATTATGTGACTTGATTTTTATTTGTAAAGATTGCGCGATGCCAAAATATAACTTTTTGTTCATTATGTTTGAAAGAAAGTTTACTGTTGAAGATTGAGAATAGTAGCTCATGCACAACGTAAGTGCTTCGAATGCTCCGAGCTACACAACTCTTAAACATTTCAACCCTTTCTCGATTTACTTCGTACGAACAGCTTGTAAAAGATTCGCAATTATATCGACTCAACTATGTGGCACAGAGTGTAGCGCAACAAAGGTAGAACTATTTTTCGCTTCGCCAATAAAGCTATGAAAATCAAATACTCAGGGGCAGTGGATTACCTTTATGTTTTTCATCCACCAAAGTGTATTTGAAACGACAATCGATTGGAATATGTTTGGGACCGATCGTGTATTCATAATTCAAAGAAATTTGAGTGCAATCGGTTAGAGCCGTTTTTGGGTAACGTTTCACTTCTGACTCAGAAGCTTCGTTAGACCAAGGGTGATATTCAGGACAGGGAATATGACTAAGTAGCAGTCAACCCACCACCACTGATTTGACCTTATCGCTAAACAGCCTATAGTACGCTTACGGTGTCACATCTCTTAGACATGACCAGGATCAGTGGTCGATTTGCTACATCAATCTACCACGAGTGAACACGATCAAAGTCGGTTGACACAGCGGCCCACATGCGTAAAAGTACACAACTAACGGGGCTAAAGTTAAGCTATTTTCGAAGAAGAAATCTAATTAACTAGTAGGTATAAGGTGAACAACAACTATTTACGTTAGCATTAGTGCCGAGCGCCAGGTTGTGGAGATTTCTGCCCCATCCACCTTCTTGACCGCCAGTCGACCTGCCTTGGCAATTTCGACCACCGCATGTAGGCGTTCGCTATACGGTTTAATACCTCGTCGCAACATTTCCACTGTGGCTCATATCTAAAACGTGCTCCGCCAAGGTGGAATCATGAATGAGGGATTGATATTCCCTCGCATCCCGGGGCTGTCTCCGGACACGCTTTCTGTGTACTTCGATTCTTGTATGAATTTCCCTAGAAGTCTGCCCTATGTAAACACCGGAACATTCCTTATAGTTGATTCTGTAGATGCTGTTCGTAACACTAGATAAAGGTGTTTTATCCTTCAGGTGCATCAGAACCAAACGGATAGTTTTCCCTTTCTAATAAGTTGCGCTCATGGCCGCCTGGTTCAAGATTCTACGTATCGCTTCAGATGTGCATTTTACATACGTTAGACAAACTATCTCGCAAAATTTTCTCCGATTTTTCTGACGGGTATTTTAACTTATTCAGTTGGCGTTTTACAAATCTCCACAATCTGGTGCTCGACACTGATGCGAAGGTAAATAGTTGCTTGTCGCGAGAAGTCTCCTCCTGAATCAGGATATTTCTTCGTGGGAGGATGGAAAACATTATCTTTCCTACCACTGTTTTTGTTGGCCTCCTTTGGTCAATGTCGACCATGGATGTACATAACAATCGCATGAATTTCCATATTCCACATATTTATGAATGACTAAACAGTCCGATTCGGGAGGAACGATCTCTCCCGCAGCGCTTGCAACGATAAGCTGAACTCGTCGTTCGGCGTCAGTTGCACGCCGGTGGCGCGATCTGCGTTCTACAGACAAGAGATTTATCTGCTCCTCCCCAGCTTGCCGACGACGAATTACACAATCTCTCGAATATGAGAGGTCAAGAGAAAGTTCCTTTTAACTCGCAGGGTCAATGCCAAGCGCTTTCATGTCTCTTTTGCAAACGTCTTTGTTCCACAAGTGCGTTCTGTCTCATGGTCCAATACCTGATTCCGGAAAACGATCATTTTTCATTCTGTAGACGTGACCAAGCCACCGCAGGCGGCGCTGTCTTAGTAGGGTGAACATGCTCTGTAGACCAGCTTTTGAAAGCACTTTAGCATTAGTCACTTTGTCCATCCACAGTATGTTCAAGATACGACGGATGCTTCGTGGATGGAAAGCATTCAGCTTTCGTTCGTGTCTTGCGTGGGTAGTTCAGGTTTCAATGCCATACAGTAAAGTATTTAGTACGCAAGCGCTGTATACCATCATTTTTGTCTTAACAGTCAACTTGTGTTTACTCCAAACATGAGTGATCAATCGGGACAATATTTCAGCTTCTCTGCTAATCCGCTTATCAATATCCGTGTCTAGCGAGAGGTTTTTCGCAAAGGTTGAACCACGATATGCGAAATGATCTACTGGTTAAAGCTGATAATTCCCTACAGTGATGACTGGTGGCGATACAATCCCTCGACCAAGGACTTTGGTCTTGCTCATGCTGATTGTTAGCCCAACGTATTTGCATGCCGACAAAAAAACAATCCATTAGCGACTGGAGGTGTTTTTGGGAGTGACGAATAAGCGCTGCATCGCCGGCAAACAGCAGGTCATGGATTAGCACATCCCGTGTCTTGGTTTGTGTTCTCAACAGGTTTAGGTTGAAAAGTGTACTATGGACGATCAATGATCGATTATTCATGTAAATTTTATAATGCGCATTATTCGCATATACGTCGTGATCAGTTGCTTATTCTGATTGCTAATTCTGGGTTTAGTACAGGTTGAACACAATTCAATTATTCAAATACCATATTTGGCGCCGCGAACAGCAATGCTTCGTGGCAAATTCAAATTTGGAACCTCTCGACATAAATGCAAATGCGCAAATGCAAATTGAAGATTATTTTGAGAGATTCGAATTTGGGTGGTTGACACGGGTGAAAGCTGAAAATGATAAAAAGTCTGTTCATTTTCTAAATGCAGTCGGAAAATCTACATATACGTTTATCAAAAATTTAGCTTATCCGGATTCTCCTATTTCTCTTACATACGAAATGCTGAAGGTGCTTTTATTGCAAAATGTCAAGCCTGTACACAACGAAGTAACTGAACGCGCAAAATGTCATTCAATGGTGCGTCAGCCCAATCAAGGAATTCGCGATTTTATTCTACAATTGTTAATTCAGGCAGCGAAATGCGACTTCGGCGATTTGTTAGAAATGCATTTAAATGATCGCCTCATTGCTGGAATAAATCACAGTGTTTTACAGAATGAGCTCTTGAAATTGCCGAAACCCTCTTTCAAAGATGTTCGAGCTCATTGTGAACAGTATCAAGATGCGCGTGTGGCAACGACAGATTTGTCGTTACCCATTACCACTGCACATATTCTGGAACGTTTTTGAAGACTGTTGTTAGGTTATGATGATAAGCGTATTTTTCAGAAGCTGTCGCAGAGAGCCTCGGTGCATACACGTTGACCAGTAATGCACTTGAGATTTAAAGTCCAAATCCGTTCGATCCATATGCTGCTCGATTCTGCTGCTATTAGTATGGTGTTTCGCACAACAAACCCAACTCCATGCAATCGAGGCTCATCAGACCCCCTTCCTTTCCAAAAAATATGTAATGTCAGCATGCCAGCTACTGGTAATCTCGTCTCTTGTACGTCAGTCACACCGTAATTCAGCCTTTCTAGCTTCCTGTTGATCACCGCTGATTTTCTTATGGCTCTGATATTCGAGACGGCGTCATGAAATCACGGCAGCATCGATTGGACGTTTCAGATTTCCAGTATTCGAACTGAGCTTTGTTGATTAGTAATTTGTTTCACTGATGATGAAAATTACAGTCTGCTTGCCGGTTGATTCCTAATCCCAATGCACCTAACGAGGATACCAGACCGTTGCGAGACGTCACCTTATTGACTGGGAATTGTCCAGCTTGAGGCTGGCAGCAGCCGTCTAATGAGACTCGAGGACGTTTCCCACCGTCGGGAGCAGCTTCAGGCGCTGATCTCTACGCCAGTTCAGCCGTAGCATTCAACTGATATCTGCTGCCTTCTGTTTCATTATCCGTAGAAGCGGAATGAAGTGTTCTATTCATTGGTGTGTTGAGATGTACGCCACGGCAGTTTAAAATGGAGAAATAGCTGTTGTCCATGCAGCGAGTGCTCGCTCTTCAGTGCACCACAGGATCCAACGAAACAACTAGGTGTATACGTTTGGACAACGATTCCCTCGCAGGAGTTGGCAGGACGAAGTTGAATATAACTTCGAACCGCCTAACCAGACTCCGGCTAGGGAGTTTTTTTCTGGGTTGACTCATGAAGACTTTTCCATGATTGGATGAAGTCAAAAGGTAGTGGATGTTTGGAATAAAGTTTTTCCTCCCCCTATGTGGACCGCCTTCATGAACGTACGATCACCACCTCCCCGAAGCAGGTTTGTTTTTTGAGACGCTAGTCAGCCGCCTTCGTTTTTCCTTCAGTCAGTATAAGCAGTTCCTCTGGGTCACACAGTACCAGGCATGCAGGTCAAAAACCTGGACTCATTTGTCAAAGTGTATATATGACGCGCGCCATAAGAGCATTTTTTGGAATTTGGAGCTTATCCCCAAAACCTCTTTGGCCGTAACAACCTAGGAACATACCTACTACTGAGATAATTCATATCCCAAGTTACTTGCTACTTTGTTTCATACTAATTTTGTGTAAATGTATTATTAGGTATATTCAGATTTAACTTTTTCGAAATTGATTCGATGTCATCTTTAAATTCTACACCAATTGGTTAAAATAGCATGAGGGATTTAGGAGAAATCTGGAAGCGTGACGGGCACAAGAGAATTTACATTCTTCCGACGCAGACTCGTTGATCGTTCGCTTAAAGTAGAGCCAATGACGATCCAGCTCAGGCGAACAAATTTTAATGAATCGTGAGAGACTTTCACGAAACCTACCTTTTTATCACAGGCAGCAATGAAGCGTTGGTATCTAGTATGACGCGCTTTCGTTTGTTTTTGCCTAATGATGGAATGTTGAATCTTGCGCAAACTAAAGTTTGGTCAGAATCATTACTGGTACAAAAATCATAGCTAGAGATTTTGACACAACGTTACCACCTGTAGCTATTCGCGATATTTTCAAGCTGCGCCCAAGAACGTTATGATGTGAAACGATAAATAAATGCTGAAACCTTGTGGCCAAGATGATGTGGTGTTCGTCACAGGGGTACAACAATCACCGTGAATTGTCTGTTCGGTTGCACGACCTTCCATACTTCCTCTAAGCTATTGCTAAATCTGTGCATTGAGTTCAAGTCGGGCAAGAAAATCATTGGCAAGCTTTATTGTATCGCATTAACTTGCCCTTTAGCTAAGAAAGAAAATATTGATCTCTTTGATAAAATTTATAAGAGATCAACAAATTTAGTGATGGAACTTCAAAAGTTTCAGTACACAGAAAGATTTCCATGTCTGGATCTATGTGACCTTACTCAAATGAGGATAAGACGCGATATTGTTCTGATCTATACAATTGTGTCTACCGAAGGACATTCACTAAGAAATTTATTTCATGTGTAGCGACATAACTTATCACTTTACGTCCCTAGTTTCCGTATTGATCGTCGGCGCCACTTTATGCCTCGCGTGCTATATTTCTTTGGAATTCCATTAAACAAATGTGGTGGGGTTCGTGGTGTCAGAAGCGAAATTGGACTTTTGCATGCAAAAGAACATCATTCGTGAGCCTTATATTTGATATACTGTAGAACATTGATACAAATACTTAGTGAACTGTTCTCAAAAATTCGAGGAATCATTGAAGTCGATAGTAAATGACCACAATAACTCACTCAAAGGTGAAACCAACATAAACCCAATGTTGCATCCCGTATCTCCATAACATGCTCCGCTACTCAACGAGAATTTGCGGGAGGTTGAACAGCTTACTGATGCTAACGCTATATGCGACTCCTATGTTAGTCCGCTTAAAAAGTCGAAGGAGCGTTTACTGGCTGTCTATCAGCAGTATTCCTCTTCCTTCAAAACTAATACTGAAATAAAACAAATTTGATGAATCTCAGTGTAAACTCCACCAATGTGCCGGAGAAATCCAGGACACTTTATTCAAGTAGACTAACTATAAAATTGATCAATGGAACCAGGTGTGTTCAATGATGCATATGAGCTCAATACATCCTGATTGAATAAACCGCCTAAGTCGGCGCCCCAGTTCTCCTCATCTTGACGACACGCCATTACCGAGGGAATCTCTTAAAAGCCAAAACGAGGAGAAAGACGTACTTCTGAAATATCTTACTTGCTCCGTACAATTCACAGACTATATGTCGCATACATGCTAATATTTCATGGTAGGAGAGAAAAGGTAATTAAAACAATGGAGAAAAACCTGACAAATGCAAGGTGGTTCTTCTTGGTGTTTCTGAACACACTAAGAATGATTTCGGGTAGCTAAATACAGCACCACCTTCACAAACGGTGGCTTTACATTACTAACAGCATCGAAGCTCACGATTTAGACGTGGTGGACATGTATAGAATACCTCGTTTACCAAACTATGAAGGTGACGGACCAAAACCTGTATAAACAACATTTTCAAGGAGAGGTATGATGGAATCAATTATGACCAACTGGGAAATCATAGGAATCTCCCGAAGGATGCCAGAATGTGTGCCCTTAGTCTTTCTGCACCTAAACCGCCTGATGAACAACGGCGTTTACAAATAGACAAAACACCGATTAGAAACACTACGGCAATCCCAAAAATTGACCAATGTCGGACAAATAGACGAGCTTTCAGCTCCATAACTTTATACGAAAACCACAATCAATTGCCTATATAAAAACGCACAATGCTTGGTAAACAAAACTAGCTGAAATGAAGGTTACGTGTAATCAGCACTCACTCTACTTCTTTGAAATAACTGAAACATGGCTCCATCCTCACGTATACGATTGCGAGCTCTCTATTTTAAACGACTCTGTTACAAAGGGACCGTTTGAGAACGGGTGGTGGAGTAGCTGTTTACCACCACGAATATTTATACAGTACGGTAGTTACAGACAATGATCTCGATAAGTCTGACAGTATATGGTGTAACCTGAAGCATCGTGGGTGTAGTTTACATTTCAACATCATCCTAGGATGCGCATAACGAAAATCTCTTGAAAGCAATGCAGTACGTCAGAAAACAGCTCAAATCGCAATAATTGAATATGGGAGACTTCAGTCTACCTCAACTATATAACCGAGTGGATCATTAATCCCGATCACTAGACTACAAATTTTGCGACCTGTTCGATTACATCCATTTGTATAAACATGTTTTCCAATATACACGACAACAAAATTTGCGACAGACATCTGTTCTAGACATAGTATTAACTTGCGTAGCCACGGCAGTTGATGGTGTTCAGTATCATCATTCGTTGGGTCGAAGCGACCACCTCGTTCAGCTATTTCAATAAGTGTGCAACGCCAGTAGAATGGTGAAACAAACAAAACGAAATAGAGAAGTGTATTACATTGGTTTGATGGAAACAATGGATGCTTTCGATGAACATAATATACGTTTCAGTGATCCGGACTTGCATTGAACAACCCTGACAGATTACATCATCAACATGATATTTTTTCAATTCTAACTATGTCTTCAAAAATAATAGCAAAGAACCCCACCTCAGAATTCGTAGTCGCAACTAGAAAATGGTTGGGAAAGCGAAATTTGCATGGACTATTCACAGGGTCGGGATCGAAGTGAAACTCGTTGATGGTCGCGCTCAAGGATTCAGCCGATATGGGCTTGCAATTACTCGATGAGCCTTGCCCAGATTGATTCACACCGAGCAAGAGTTCGAGTTGGTTTCGTGAGGAAAACAAATCACCACCAGTCGATATCTTGAAATTAAACTGTCGTCAAATTGTTTTAAAGGATGCGGATGATGTAACGAAGACAGCTGTTGCATTCAATCAACCGATGCGTCGTTCTTAACGAGACAGTCATAACAACAAAACAACTCATGAATGGATTGTTGAGCAGAAGTTCAAGGTTCAAAGTTATTTGGCCAAAGACATTGTTTGTATTTACAAGGCATTAACACAGTGAACGTGTGGAGGCACAGAATAATTAGACGTGCTCTCTTTCGAAACTGGGCTTTTATTTAATTTCCCAGCATTTTCTGCAATCAGATTTATAACTGCTTTTTCTTTTCTTTTCTCTTCTCTGACATTGCTGTAAATTGATCATCATTTTTTCACAAAATACATATTTTGACTGTTCTAATTCATTAATTCAAATACCGTTCAAATCACTCATCTATGCTGATGTGTTTTCATACCGTTATCTACGAATTTACCTCGCTAGATTACTGATAAATTTTCATTTTGCAATTCATCTTATTCATCTCCCGTTCAGGTTGTGGTTACGATGTTACGTAATTGTCTTTCATCACTGAATACACTTACAAAAATTTCTTCTGCATAATGGGCCGCGTTAAAAAGATCATTGAACAAAATAATTGCGCAAAATGTATTTAGGATGTTAATGCTGACGACCCTGCCATCCAGTGTGATCGCTATGATACTTGACAGCACCTGCGATGCACAACTATTTACAAGTCGTTTTACGATTCTCTGACACCCAAAAATGAGGAGTTAATCTTATTTCGCTCTTCTTGTAGAGCACGGCATTGAAGAGACAAACTGACCGATAACCGCTGTAGAAAAACGCCTAAACCCTCCGTTCACGACAAATCCACGAACTTGAAACCAGCTGAGGACCCTGTTCAGAAAACTACTCACGCTGAGGTAACAGCTAATGCGTCCATATCATTTTTTCCGGACCCATGTGATGCTATTGTCAACAGACTGCTACGCCTCGAGTCTCTCCTGGACACAGACTCCCCATATGCATGCACAAGTCCTAAGGATGATGTGGTTTTGCCAAGTGTGACTCGATCGACAAAATCACACACTACTTCTTCCGAACAGCTCATCAAGACACAACCTAACAACGCTCTAAAACTGCCTGAAGTACCGAAGGCCAATCACAAGAACATGCAATCCCTGACAATTGTATGTAAAAATGTGCCGGAAAACGTATCTCCATGCTTTCAAGCACACAGGCAACATGGTTTGCAAAAATGGCGAGCTCACTGTGAAAAACGGAAAGTTGATGTAAACCCAGTTACTTTAGTACGTCTTTCCGGACGCCAAAACACGATTCTCGCGGACGCCCCACGTCTACTCCGAATCTCTATTGACTCTTCTCAGAAGGTTGAAAAGTTTTGCTCTCTGCCCACCTTTTACGAAATACAAATTTTTCTGTTCGTAATCTTCATGACCTTTCTTGGCCTTAGAGTAAGATGCTAAATCAAGAAGGCTAGGATTGGAAATCAGCGAACGATAAACACAGCAATTTTGTCCACGGTGTGCCTGAACTTGAAAGTGATGATTTAGCTAAGAACACTCTACACGACTTTTCTCGATGGCGCTACATTCAAGAATTTAGCAAAATTCACGGAACTTGGACGACTGCCATGAAACGCCTTTCCACGTACTCCAGATACAAGGGCAATGTCCGACGTACTCTGAAAATTAACTTCTTATCAATAGATATGGTTAATACTGCTTTGCGCTTGTGGTATGATAACAAGCGCTTTGCACATACAGAGATCCGTCTTCGCTCAGCAGTTGACAAACAAAGACCTCTTACACAACCATCAGTCACACTTTAAGGGAAATTCAGTTCATTCAGAAAATTCATTAAATACTTTATATCAACATTTGCTGGAAGAATTTACACTCTACGAATATATTTTCAACAGTACCTGATTTCGTGGTACTGATACGCCGTCTATCTTGGAGCTAATACGGACAAATGAAGAGCACGTGATTGAAAGTCTCACTTATGAAGTTCCAATTGGACTCAGTGACCACTTAGTTATTACGTTTGATTATATTTGCCAGGCAATCAAAACAAGTGACATCAACGAAGTGATAAGAAAAATTGACTATTCAAAGCATAAAACTACTCTTGAATGCACTTTAATCTTGTTCCAAAGGTGATAATAAATGAATATACATTTAAGCTGAGAAGCCTAACATGAAATGGTTGACCTTGCGAAATGCTGCATGGCGGGCTCATCGACATTATGCCACTGTTGAGAGTTGGAAGACATTGCGTTTGCTGAGAAATGAGGTAAAATAAACTTGTTGTTGATGACAAACTGAATTATCAAAATCATTTACTCAACAAAATAAAACCAAACCCCAAAATTCTCTACCAGATCATAAATAACCGGTCAAGGGTGAAACCAGCATTTGCCGCTCTAAAGACACGTGATAGAATAGCAACCACAGCATCGCAATATGCCAAAGTTCTAGCATATTTCTTCTACAATAAAAACACCGTTACTTGTCCATAAACTCCCATAATATCACCAGAAAATGTTTTACAAAAACAAACTATTACCTCGGAGAGTGTCCTCCTCACATTGCTAAAACTCTACACGAAACAATCCCCCGGAGCTGACGAAATTACTCCGCTGATACTTAAAAAATGTGCCTACGCTTTGTGTACGCTCCTCACCTAGTTGTTCAACCTTTCTTTAACCCGAAGTTTCGCTCCCTGTGATTGGAAGAATGGCATCATTACTCCCATCCACAAAGGAAGAAACCATTTCAAAGTATCCAAATATCGACCAGTAACACTACTACCAGTGATCTCTAAAATGATGGAGCGTCTCGTAGCAAACAGATTCACAAAACATCTGGAAGAAAATTTCTTGCTCGCAGTCGAACAACGCGGTTTTAGAAAAAGACATTCTTGCCTTTCAAACCTTCTGCTAGCCCTCGATGAATGGACACAAGCTGTAGACAGACGTTTCACCATACACGCTTGTTATCGTGATATGTCAAAAGCATTCGATCGTGCCAACCACAGTCTGTTTCTACAAAAGATGGAGCTATGTGGAATAAAGGGTTCATTACTAGCCTGTTTTGAAGATTATCTCCGCGACCGTGTCATTCGAGTAAGGTTTGATGGTGCTTTGTCACGACCTATTGCAGTAACGAGTGGGGTGCCGCAGGGATCAGTGCTTACCACTTCTTTTCCTGATGTATGTCAACGACTTACCTAAACTTGTTCGCTGCATAATATTGTTATTTGCGGATGACATCAAGCTGTGGACACAAGTACGCACAACTGAAAATTGCAGACAGCTTCAGCTGGAGCTCGATGCCTTACAAGACTGGTAAGTTAGAAATGAACTACCTTTGAATGTCATAAAATGCAAGGTATTGACTGTTGGAAGACATTTCGAGTTCTCTTACACCCTTGGTTCCCATATTCTTGAAAGCACTGGCAAGGAGCAGGATTGGGTGTGTTGGTGAGCAGCACTTTGAAACCGTCACATAACGCCACAGCTGTCTATGAAAAGACGTCACGCGTACTGCTTTTGCTAAAACGCGTGTTTGGGAGTATTATGAAGCAAACTGTTCATCGAATAATTAATACGTATTTGAGGCCAACCTTGGAGTATGCGTTTCAGGCTTGGTCACCCTGGCTACAGAAGGACATCAGCCTCTTGCCGATAATATATAATCGGCCCACTAAGCTCGTATGTGGTTTACGCCACAAACAACACGAAGATAGTATTACAAGCCTCAATCTCTTAGACTCTCGCTACCGCAGTCTTAGAGGCGATTTGATTCCTATGTTCAAGTTATTGCATTCCTCCAACCATCTCCTGAATAATTTATTCACTCGACTACCACTCCCAACCAGCCGGAGTCATGACTACATAGTACTTATTCCCGACTCGAGACTGAACGGTCGAAGGTATTTTTATTCTGCACATGTATGTTTTACCTGGAACTCTCTACACTCTAATGTTGCACATTTACCCAACTTGGAACTTCATCAAACTTTGACAAATTCATGTCGACCCATGCAAACATTGAACCTATATATTTTAAACCACTACAGCTTTGAACTTCGAACCCATGCACAGACGTAAACTATTCATCTCGACACAATCGATTTACACACTGCATACTTTGCAATCGCGCAGCCCTTCATGCTGTTACACAAATGCTGCTGATTTCTTGAAAAAAATCTGGAACACCATCACCGCCTATCCCTGTGCTCGTGGGACCTAATAGCTGTTACCGATACGTGGTTATCAAGCGCAGTTCATGATGCGAAACTCACACACCCAAATATGTCATCACTCCGCTGTGACCGTACAAAAAGAGGAGGCGAAGCGCTCTTCTATTATCACGGATCTCTTCGCTGCGAGCCATTATCTGACCCTGCGTTGGGTGAATCTGATGTTATTTGAAGTCAAATCTCACTCAAGCGAGACAGTCTTCTTCTAATTGCAGTTGTTTATAGATCTCCCAGTAATAGGCCTTCAACGAAGAGTTATTGATTGAAAAACATTCCTCTAACCCTCCCTGGGGCCAAAGCGATCATGTTGCTTTGACAATAACCTTTGTCTCTTACATGGATTACTTTGACGAAACTCGTCCTGAGAGCCGTTTTTAACTCAATGGCACGCTCTGCTACGTCTTGTGAGTCACAAAAAGCCCCTTCGTCCGAAGAACTCAGGATCATTCCTTTGCAGATGAACCCAGAAAGCCATAGCACAGCGAAACATGGCATGGCAGTGTTACCGGACAGAACGAAATAGAACTGACTGGGAAATTTATAAGTCATTACGAAATCGTTGCATATATATTAGCCGCACAGACAAATATCAGTATAAAATGCATATCTGTAACAAGGTTTTGACAACCCAAATAGTTTGTTCCAATTTGTGAATCGGACGCTTTGACCAACGACTGTTCCCACAGCTACTGTTAGTTCAGTTCAGTTAGCACAGGACGATATGTGGCAGTCGCCAATCGCGCGTCCAGAATACTTCCGGTGGTAAGCCAAAAGAGCGTCCACCACTTCGAATAGTAGGTTCAATATTCTTCTGGTATGACTTTGGCTGGAATGCAACAGAAAAACTCCCTCACCCAACAGGTGAGGAGAGGCATTAGTGCGTTCCAACGACAAATTGAAGAACAACTATAAAATTAGGGATAAAAATTTGGAAACACAGAGCGCCAGATCGAGTCTAGTCTATCTTTGAAGCACGTTACTGAAGTAGAACAAACTACATCTTCGGGCAGACAGTTCCAATGATTCACTACCCTTTCGCTAAAGAAGTGCTTACGTGCATTAGACCTGACATGTTGTTTTGCCAGTTTCAGTGAATGGCCTCGTGTACCTACCACTGGCGCAAGAGCATACATATCAGCCGGATCAATAGAACTAAAGCCTCTAACGATTTTAAAGGTCTCGATCAGATCCCCACGTAGTCGCCTTCTTTTAAGCCAAAAGAGATCTAGACTCAACAGTCGTTGTTCATATGACTTCCCAGATTGCCCTTTAATCATACGAGTAGCTAGGCGCTGAGCACCTTCAAGCGTGGCAATGTCCTTTTCCAAGTAAGGAGACCAAGCTTGAACGCAATACTCGAGATGAGGTCTCACTATCGCTTTATACAATGGGATGAAAACCTCCAAGGACCTGCAGGATAAAACTGATCGGAGGCGAAAGAGCTGGTTCCTAGCGCGTTGTGCAGCAGCTGCACATTGATCAGCCCATTTAAAGTCCGCTGAAACCGCAATACCTAAGTCACGGACTTTTGCTACCCCAGTTATCTCCAGTATGTTATCAGGTCCAGCAACCTGCAGCTTCGTTGCAGCTTTGGACAGAAGATAGCTTTTGGAGAAGTTGATTGGTAGATCCCACGTGAAAGACCACTTGATGACCTTTTCTATATCCTCAAAAAGATCCTGTTCGTTCAGCGATCCGATAAACTTGACATCGTCTGCAAACATATAGCAGGGACACGTAAGCGAGGATGCCAAATCATCGATGAAGATAAGAAAGAGTAGTGGGCCTAGTACTGAACCCTGCGGGACTCCACTAACAACTCCTGCTTTCGCGGAATACATATTGCCTATGCGAACGCGAAAATACCGATTGCTCAAGAAGTTTGTGATCCAGTTCTCTAGAGGGCCATCGATACCTATTAGTCCAATCTTCATTGCAAGCAACCTGTGGTTTACCGAGTCAAAGGCTTTACAGAAGTCCAAGTAGAGAACTTCGACCTGGTGGCCTTTATCTAGCCTCCTAGTGACCTCATTTAGAAAACATAATAGGTTCGTTAGGCAAGACTTCCCTTTTATAAAACCATGCTGAGCAGAGTTTAGTAACGAACCAGAGACAAGGTGGCG
>JACCGJ010008458.1:0-11375 GCA_013407085.1 Atriophallophorus winterbourni | reverse complement strand
TCACGTGATTTTCTTGTGCGTGCGTGCGAGTCAGTTAGCACATTGTAGGCTAGGCTACATATGTCTCGCCAAGCTGTGTCAGTTCTATTCTTAGCGCACTACAGGCCACTCTTGACGGAGCGTTGTCTGTTAAAGGCAAGACAAAGCGAGTTCGTTGTATGTATGAACTTTATTGAACAAACAGCTGTCGGGAACGTGTACAGTGTTCGTAAAAGGCGAGATTCGTAACGAACACATTCGTTGTACGAATGTTTTAAATAGGCTTACAAAGAAGGCATTTATTTGGGAAATCATGGTGTGTTCGTTCAACACAAGAATTCGTTGAAAACGAGTTTGTTGTAGATGGGTTCCACTGTATGTCTAATTTTGTAATTAACTTAATTATTACTAATATACTTTTCCTAACACCACAGAGTACACAGAAGCTATAACTACAGAATCACATCGATGAGGAGAAAATGCTCCACCTTCATGAAACCAATTGCAGTGCGCGTGCACGAATATGTCTACCGCAGTGTGAATATCACAAGCGTTCGTCGACAGACAGCTAAACGGAGCCGACAATGAACGCAGTTCACTATCGCTACTGCGTCCGAACATGTTCGCTGTTCCGTCAATTCGTAGTTGAAGTTAGAACTAATTTTTAAAAAAAATGCTCAATTATGATGGACGCGACATGTATGTTCATAAACGACAGAATTTGTCCATTGGGAACCAGGGTGATTAATCCGAGTAGCCGGTCATAAATCCGATAACCGTTTAGGTTGCTTTGTGATAAATACTCTCCAGTAACGCAACGCCCATCTTCACCTACGGCGCACAAACTGTTCTGTTTGTGCTCGGTGCATAAAGGTATTTAGTATCTAGGTTAGTGGAACACATGTAAATGGATTGCACTGATGACTACGTTTTTGAAGTTCTGTACAAGAACAACATGAATACGAATGTTGATCGTTAAGTGAGGTTGAAGAATATTCGGAGAACAGATTTTGGTGCAATTTTGTTATTAATGTGCACATGTGGGTTTGATTTGACATTTTTAACGTTGACAGATAGAATTCTAAATTATTCAGAATACATTTAATAGTACTTCTCTCCTGTAACGCTGTTTAGAAAGGGGATTGTACATATAACGAACAAAACCTGTATTTAAATGCAAGCGCGGGAGGATTAAGGACTCAGAAACTAGTTATTTTCAGGTATATGATGGGTTGGATGTGATCAAATTTGTTGATTATTTGGCCGTGCAAATCATTCCAAACAGTTGCTTTAAAATGTTAAAACATTAACACCGTTTCAGGACTCACTGATATTGAACCAAATTCATCTACTTGGTGAGCACGGAGAGTTTAAATCTGGTGACCTTTACAGATCCGAACACATTAACACTTGGGTTTAACGCGATGAAGTAAACCGATTCGAACCGCCGATCCTTCGATCAGCTTGCGCATGCGATACCACTGCACCAGTACGGCTAAAAACACCCTGGCTACTGGAAAACATTATTTATTGACAAAATACGGATCAATGCATGTGGATCTTAATCTTACTATCCCTATCTAATGACTGCAAACAACACGAAATCGGTCGTGTGGCGTGTGTGATAGAAATGCATGGAACTGAGGATTTTTGTTTGAAATAAGATAAGTTCGACACGGCTGCAATATATAATAAACCTAAGTGTAATTGTGAAAGTTACCACTTTTGTTGCTGAGATGTGCAAGAAAAACCCAAAATATGAATTGATAAGTGAACATTGAGCTTGATTAGTTTCAGTAAATCTCGAACTAGTGGCAAATGGAGTTAAATTTTAAGCCACTCCCAAATAAAACCGACACCGCAAATCTCGGTATGGCAGATTCACTCAGCCCTAACCATCGTTTTTCATGTGTTCGGGGATTAACTTTCAATATTCCACAATCGTTAAAGATAATGAGTAAAACCGCATAATGAAATCCTGTCATTTATTGAAGCATAACAAAAAGTTATATTACATCATTTCCGAGAGGGATAAATAAAAACAGATGATTCTCAGTGTTATAAAAATATAGTTCTCCGCATAGTCTGACTGATAAACTCTGAGTAAGTGCGATCGCTCTTCAATTGCTTTGTTGTTGAAGCATACACGAAGGGATTGAGCTTCACGATATCGTGTCGCGATAGTTTGCAATGGCTGAAAACGCCTTCACAGGTGGCTGTCTTTGCTCATTGATACAAATGTTCAAATTGGTCCCAGTTTATTTTATAAATGATGTTTTATTTCAAGGGGCGGGAATGTGTATCCGGAATGTAGTTTGTTTCTCCTGAATCATGTCAGGCGTCGTTATTTTGAGTTAACATCTGGAAATTTTCGCCCACCTTTCGGGTTAGATTTTGAATGTTTCTTTTCTGTTGTATCACGAGGATGCTGAAAAGTAGCGTGATAATAATCCAGCGATGGATTGAGCGAGTCTTGGAAATAAAACAACTATGTCGTGATAAATCACATGTATCGGGACAATTGTTTTGGACTAAACTGATTAGATTTTAAACGTACTCGATTTTTCCTTGGCTCATTGATACTTAATACAGACTACGAAACACGGTGTAAATGTTAACAAATTCTGCCAATCCTGCTTTGGAAATCCTCGGATCAATGAACGGTTTGACATAAGAAAACCAAAAAATCTAAAAATGGATGTTTCTTAGGTCTGTGTGCGACTCGTTGCAGGTTTGAATGATTTTTAACTGACAAGCACTCACAGTTAAATTCTTATTAACACTATTTTATGAGCTACTGCAAGATATCACCCAGCTGAGCAGCAATCAACCAATTCTTAAGAAACATGTGTCGTAATTTAGTTCAATCGAACGGGGAGGAATGATTTGTGGTTGAAAAGCGAACACTTTACAACAACACAGGATTCGGTATGAAAGAAAATGTGAAAAATAATAATATATAACGTTTACCGTACATCAAATGTACGGCACATGAACGATTTTCGATTGCATATATAGGTCCTCATTCGCTTTGAATGTAGCTATGCAAGAAGATTCCACCACATGTTGAGGTAGAGAATTCCAAAAAATGGTGCTGACAATCAATACGTAAACTTGTGATGTAGATGGATGGGGTATGTACATTTGTCACTTTCTCACCAAACCTTTAAAACAAGCGTCTAAATGGATGTTCTTCGGTAGACACAACTTTCTAAATAGGAATAATATCGCATCTTATGCTCCTTTGGGTAAAGTCACATAGACCCACTACGTCACACACTTTCAGATACAGATCTTCGCGAAGACCCAGCACTAACTTTGTTAATCTGTAATAAATTTTATCCGCAAATTACTCCTAGAGCAAGCCGTTATTTTATTCAACATCGTTTCAATTATTCGTAGTGTTTTGTGACGTCCAGGATCAAGTAACTAAAATTAACTTACAAGTGTCACCAGTCAGAGTGTGAGTTGTATTAAATGGGTAATCAATCTTGTTTAAAATACGAACGTCCGGTTTGTGTTAAATTCAAATTTTGACTGCTTACTGGAGTGTGTTTGAGATGGTCAACACCTTCGTGTACGTATGGCCGCGGAGGTGGAGGAGTTTTCTTGGCGCTGGGAAGAATCACTGGTTCCATTTTATGTAATGTGTACCAATGGGGTTTGCCATCAACACAATTCTTGTCTGATAACAATGAAACAGTAAACACAAATGTTATAAATCAAGAGATTGGCTCTCACGTAGATGAATTTTCTCGCTAGACTCTGAAATCTTACGTTGACGCAATCAAGGCTATTGAAACAGCATAATTTTTACTTCGAGAGTAAGAAACATAAAAGTAAATTATAACCACTAAATACCCCACACTGATTGATAGTGTCAGTGTATAACAACCAATGAATATATATTACATGAATAAAACCATTTTCTTTTTCTTTTAACAATATCGCGAGTAGCTATAATAATAATACTATATTATTAATAACAATGATAACATAAATTTTATTAGCGACTGCGAATGGTATATAGTTCCGAAGGATATGACACACCATTGTAAAGAGTGACTTGAAAGATATGTTCTTTTCGTTGGAAATTTCGATTGTAGCAGGCTCATTGCAACAACTTAACTATTTGCCATACTGCGGCAGATAAATTATAGAAATTGTCGGAAAACTTTGCGACAAGCAATATGGCAACGAAATTGGTTTTGCATTCGACGCCGGGCTTGCACGCCGTTGAAATGCACCTGAGGAACAAGTTTACAACGTGTTTTTATTTGGATGTCATTTTCACGAATCGCATATGATTGGAATGCCTGGATAAATGCTGTACAATACACTCACGCTGGAACTGAGTACAACATGGTTCTCCCTACTTCTCTATGTGACGATACGTGCTTTTCTGGAAATTGGTATCAGCAAACTAAGTGGACCGACACAACGATTTTCTAGGCTGCATGGCTAAATAGACATAGGAATTAAACAAAATACTTGACGTTATGTAAGTACGGGGATGTGAGCAATACTTTACAGTAACAGATTTAGGTGAATACAAACCCTATTGGGCAAAACGACCACTGATCCTGGTCATGACTACATGGCTTGACACCCTCCAAGGCTTACTACAGGCTGTTTTTCGTTAAGGTCAAAATAGAGGTGGTGGGTGAAATGTTAGCTAGTCAGGTTTCCTGTCCTGATTTATGAACTTAGTCCGACAAAGCTGCCGTATACAACGCGAAACGATACTCATAAACTGCTCTAACCTATTTCACACAGCTTTCTTTGCATTAGACAAAAACAAACCATTCACGGAAAGTGGTGAGGGCGTTTGATAGATTAACAACAACAAGTTCACATTTGACAGCGGATAGACCATCGCCCACCTCCCAAATTGATCAATGCCTGACCCATGAAGTCGTTGGTCTTCAACCGATCGAAATCCCACACGGTCACTTCGAGTACACGACGTTTCAGTGTGCGTTTGATGCAATTCATGAAGACCACCGTTTGTTGCCACTCTGGAGTGAGTGTGTTTGACATGTACTTGGTTTGACGATTAAAATCCGGGCTGCAAATCGGAAGCAAAATGTTCGTTCACTCACGGACAAAATAATATGTGCTTAGCATTAATGTAACCCAGTTAACTGAAAAAGACGTCCTTGTAAATAAACGTGAAGGAAAAAACCGTCGATGAGGATAACAGGTGAAAACAGTGAAATGTTGTTCAAAGAGCAATGATAATGCAGTGTAGTCACTATCGATCATGCATCAAACAATATTGCTCGAAGATGAATAATGTGAATATCTTTCAGTGTGTAAACATTGCGATATTCATTCATTCGGACAATAGACGGGTTCAAGTACGGTTGTGCTTTTCTCTCACTTATGACTGAGATTAATAATTTAATCCCCTAGGCACAGCATGGATTCAGGAAAAAACGATCCTGTCTGACAAACTTGCTATTAGCAAAAGAATCTTGGTCTGAGCTACTGGATGCCAGCCACTCCGTGGACGTAATTTATATCGATTTCTCAAAAGCCTTCGATCGTGTGAATAACGGAATACTTTCGTCGAAACTACTCACCTACGGAGTACAGGGTAAACTCCATGCATGGATTAAAGAATGGTTGATATCTCGTGAGATGTACGTGAGAGTCAAAAACGAACTATCCGAGTCGATTAAAGTTGCCCGTGGTGTCCCACAAGGATCAGTCCTCGGACCGCTTTTGTTTTAATATATATAAACGACTTGCCTACTGTATTACAGTCGTCCGTGCTTATTTTTGCTGATGACGCAAAGATTTGGCGCAAGATAGACTCCACAGACGACACACAGAACCTGCAACGGGATCTCGATATGATTCACACTTGGTCCATAGACAACGAAATGCCCCTGAATGCTTCGAAATGCAGCATATTGTCTCTCAACAGCAAGTCGAGCAAAGAATATTATCTTGGTCGCACTGTTATTAAACCCGCCTCCTCCGAAAAAGATTTAGGTGTGATTATCCAATCAGACTTAGGAAACTCAATGCAAGGTCGACTGGCTGCCTGCAAAGCTGAAAACAACTTGGGTCTCCTTAAAAGAGTCCTAGGTTCGTTTGACCCCAATATTGACTGCAAATTGATTTCAACGTACATCCGTCCTCATGTTGAATATGCTATACCGGCATGGGATCCTTGGTTGAAAAAAGATATTCTGCTATTAGAAACTCCACAGCGCAGAGAGACAAAAACTCGTCCTGGGACTAGTTCAAATATCCATAGCGAAAAGCGCACTTAATTATTGAATTTGCATTCGGCTGAATTACAGACGGAACGAGGAGCACTAATATTCAGTTGCCGACAGTTGCTTAATGTCAACAAATCATCCTTGCGGTCATTTGTTTCCATCTTCCCATAATACACATCGGCGAGGTCACCAATTAAAACTGTTACCAACAGCATAGCAGGTTGAACTGCCGCATTTTCCGTTCGCAATGTGCAACTGTGGAACAGTTTACCTACTCATGTGGTACAATCTGGAACTGTTGAAGTTTTCAAAAAATCACTAGATATCCACATGGAAAAGTATGTTTTTATGTTTGACAATAATCTAACAATATTTTGATATTTTTTACCATCCGACCCGATGTACATTTTTGTGGGTCTTGTAAAGCATAGCTTTTACCTGCATATAATCTATGAATAAATCTATGAATAAAATTAAAATCAGTTCAGCGATTATACAACAGCATTTGTGTCAAATGAACCCAAAAATCCTCTCACAAAAACCATACTAATAACTTGTGACCAGTAGCTGTGTATGTATTTGAGTTGATTGTTATGACAATCTCTAACCGAAGGAGCATTGTCATTAGATCGGAAGACTGGAGTTATATGACCTATCTACAATTGTGGAAGCCGTTCAGCTCCTGAAAACTATCGTCGTGTCAACTTACTTTCCGTGATGTCAAAAATTATAAATCGCGTAGTATCTGAGAAGATAGTTCATAACTCGTAATCGAAAAATGCACAAACTACAGCTTATTAATAAATCTCGCTCATGACTAACAAACATGCTGACGGTGCTAAACGAATGGACCCAAGCAGTTAAAGAAGGCGCTAGCTTCCACGCTTGCTATCCGGATATGTTTACAACTTTAGATTGAGGTGATCTTTTTCGACTAATGCAAAATCTGCAGCAGGTGGGCATTAACGGACAGTTATTCGTAAGGCCTAAAAGTGATCTCACTGAGCTTAAGACAATTGTGCGAGGTACATTCACGGGACATTGCTACCAATAGTGGGTACCGCAAGGTTTTGTTATCGGCCCGGTAACTTATTTCAACGACCGAACAAAGATGTTCTCAGGCAAGATGGTTCTCTTTGCCAAAGATTTTAAAATTTTGATAGAATCTACTGCGGACTATTTAAATTTCTAAAGGGATTCAGATGCTTTCTGCGGATGGTCGGTGAGAAATAATCTACCATTCAATTTTCAAAAATGTAATGTTGTGCAAATCGGTAAACCATTCCGGTAGACATATCACTTTGGGTAGACAATTTTTTGCTGGACATAGTCGGTAAGGGATCTTAAAGTCAGGGTTTACGACAGACTGAATGACACCATGCATTGTGAGGTCATTAATAATTGTGTTTCGGGCTTCAGGGTATGCTGCGACGGATTTTCAGTACCTCCTAGCTTGTCACGAAAAACCTACATATATCCCATCATGGAGAATGCATTGCAAGCTTAGACTACCTGGTTGAAAATTTATATATTATTGCTCATAGAATTTGCCTTCCGTCATCCAAACTCGTAAGCGGTTTATGGAAAATAACGTACGAGAAAGAATTCAAAATCGGAACATTTCCACCCTCATTCAAAGAAGCCTTCGGATTGATGTGACACTACATTCAATATATTACACACTCGACTTAATCCATGAAACAATTTATTAGGGAGATACACGACTCCACTCAGCGACATTACAAATTCCGATTCCCGTATTAGTTGTCGTCGTTATTTTTATCCTGTACGTGTGTGTTTCTAATGAAATGCATTCCCCTAAAATTATTGTTACCGCTCCGACTGTCGAAAGATTCAGTTGCAATTTGGACGCCTTCTTGTTGCATAACGATTTGACTGCACTTGCGTATAAACACACTGTAAGTATTCAATTAGATAATACGTGACATTACATTAGTATTTGTTATCTTTTTTGATCAACGAATATATATTTCGTGGATGGAAAAAGTAAGTCAGCGTTACCTAAGCTGGCTTTGTCGTCTTTATAGAATAGGAAATGGTCGTATTCCAAAAGATCTACTCTCCAACTGTATGGAGAGTTAATATAAGAAATTCGACCATTGAGCAGACCACACTTGCGGTACAATGACGCTTTCAAGAGAGATATGAACGCTCTTTACATTGAACCAATGAGTTTGGAAGTCACCGGTTGAAGGGTCATCTTCAACCGGGAGAAGAACAGACACGGTGCAAGGTTGCTGAAGTAGATCACTTCGTCAGCTTGCAATTGACGCCGAACGATGGAGTACTGCCTAACTCTGTTGGAGCTCCGGAAGACATTGTTCCTCCCGAATCAATGTCATTAGTCATCTGAAACGCTTGTGATACATATATCCGTTGTCGATATCGATCGCACTTGATATAAAAAATTTATTTCACATGTTTTAAAAATTTGGTTGTTTACATGAAAATCATTTAATTTATCTATCGTTTTCAGTAATACACTGTATAAGTAATGAAATAAGTTTATCTTTGTTTTACTTCTATCAATTTAATTACAATAATCTTATCTCACCATGAATTTAAACATCGTTTCCACAATGATCGATGCAAAACTGTATTTGTTCGCATTACACAATTAAAGTTTGAAGGGCTTCCTGTGTTTCTATGCGTTTTTGCAACCCTTCTCGTATATAAAACGAATTTCCGTGCTGAATATTAAATCAATAATTTCATCAATTGCCTAATAATCTGTCAATCAAAATTATCTGCTCTCTCACGAAATCAAGTGCATTGTTAATGGCGACAAACTGTGGCCGAATATTATCTCAATTTATTCAGCTTGGAACAGCCTTACTGAGAAGTACGCGACACAATACCATAGTGACCGGCTCGTCGCTATTCAAGGATGCATAATTTAATGTACGTCACCACATTACCGAAGAAAACATGCATCCTTATAAAAAGAATCCGATTTTGTAAAGAAATTCATCAGCAGGGTACACTAAAATACAATACTGCCAACTTGTGTTTGTATCCCTCAACAACAAAAAAATGAAATCTTCCATTTTTCTGAAAACCGTTATCTTTTACTTTCTAGAAAGAAATGGATCACATTAAAGGAAGCAATTCGTTTGGCATTTGTAAGAGCTGTAATGCGCCATTATAACTTTACGTGAAAAATCACGTAGGGCATTTAAAGCTTCAAACATAATGAGAAAATGGAGTCCCAGAAAACCCCGACGTTTTTAGTAAACGAATAATAAAATACAATGCAACAAATGGTACTAACATTGATAATCGTTTATCAGTTATTAGAGCAAAAATGCTGAACAATGTGAAATATAAAATTGATCAGAATAATGAAAAATATACCCTATCAATCTATGGTATACAACAGACTAAATGATAAAATATACAGCATTATTCAATGAACTGTACAAAAATGGACCATTTGCGATCTTTAATGAGTGGCAAAATGTTGGTGCCTGTTTAGCACCACACAGTACAAGACATGGCTATATTAACATGGATGTATCCCACATATCTCACACTTAGGTTTCAAATCCATATTGATCTCTTTTATATATATATATATATATATCTGTTGACCTCCTTCGTTCGATATTGACCATGGATGTAGCTCACAATTGCATGAATTTTCATGTTCCACAGCTTTTCGAACGACTAAACAGACCGATTCTGGTTGAACAATCTCTCCTGCAGCGTCAGTTGCACGCCGGCAGCGTGATCTGCGTTCAGCAGCCAAGAGCTTTATGCGCTTCACCCCAGTATGCAGACGATGCTTAACACAAGGCCTCCAATGTGAGCGGTCAAGAGCAAGCTCATCCCAACTCGCAGGTCAATGCCAAAAGCTTCCATATCTTATTTGAAAACGTCTTTGTACCGCAAGCGCGGTCTGCCCAATGGTCGAGTTCCTAATTTCAACTCACGATTGAGTAGCTCTTTCGGAATATGAACATTTTCCATTTGTAGACGTGGCCAGGGCACTGCAGGCAGCGCTGTCGTAGTAGGGTGAACATGCTCTGTAAACCGGCTTTTGAAAGCACTTCATCATTAGTCACTTTGTCCATCACCGGTATGTTCAAGATATGACGGATTCTTCGTAGATGGAAAGCATTCGGCTTCCGTTCGTGTCTTATAACATCTATACATGGAGATCAATTATGAATTGAAAACGATATTCTATATTAGCGTATATTATTATGGTCCATTAATTCTTCAAAGTCAAGTTTTTAAAGACAATTATCTTAGAAAATGACTTTTGAGGTGAACAAACTAAAAAATTACGATTTAGAACAAAACAAACCTTAATGAAAAAAGTTAAACCTGAATGGCACTGTTAATCTAGCAACGCTTGGATGGCCCATCATCGCAGTGGATCTAAATCAACTCATCAAATCAATGGAAAAACTAGTTTCAGCAGTATTCACACTCCTTGCAGTTACACATCACGAACGCTTTCTGGATGGCACAGTCAACCTGATTTACACTGGCTTTCAAGAATAACTTCATTTCCTACCTCTCCCATGTTAAGGCTGATAGAAGCTTATCTAACTGTCTCCACTTGAAGACGGTGCACAGTCAGAACACTGTTGTGGTCTGCAAGTGATTGTGATGTGAGCACCCATTAGATTGGTTAAAACAATCAGTACTCTAAACTAATTTTGGGAAAACATGATCATAAATAATATATTAAATCGTCCATTCAAAATATCATATGTGTATGGTAATTTGCAACTTTTCCATTACCATTTAAAATGAAACTGAAATGTACAATCCGTTTTGTTATTACAAATATTCGAATTAGGCGATTGTTTCTAATTACTCTGAACATATTCAGGATATTGTGTCATTTACAAATACCGACTTTTTATCGAAATACATTGGCTCCCTTTATATCACGCGTTCAACGTAATCTATTTATCAAAAATTGACATTATTGCATTTTGAATGCTTGAACGATGCCCGAAATTATTAGAATCATCTATTAGATCAAACTGAATTAAATGTCATTAGTTTCATTTGTATGTGATGAGACATATGAGTTTTATTAAAACATTCATCTACTCCTGACATTTTATCAAGCGTACACCTTGCCTGACTTGGTGATTTTCGTATTCATCAGGTAAGAAGCATACG
>JACCGJ010008457.1:0-10992 GCA_013407085.1 Atriophallophorus winterbourni | reverse complement strand
CAGTCTAAAGGAAGGGTGCCCTGACTGAGGGATGATGTGAAAAGTTCTGTGATCGGCACAGCTAACATAGGCGCTAGCAGTCTGATCATTCGTGGATGGATGTTATCGGGCCCAGCCGACTTGTTGTAAGCTAGGCTGGCCAATATATTCTCAACAATGTGTACCTCGAATGTAAGGTCAGTGCAGAGGGGGCGATCAGAGAGTACACATTGGAGTGATGGCGCAGATGCATTTGAGTTATAATCTCGGCGTTGTACGCCTTGAAACTGCGCGGAAAACAAATGAGCCTTTTCAGTGCTTGCAATGACGGCTGATCCATCGTCCCTTCTCAAGGTACCTACACCTTTTCGTGTTGACCCTTTAGATTGAACGTAGCTGTAGTAACGTTTCGGCTGAGTATGGGCCTCTTGAGCGAGTCTCATTTCGAAAGAAATCTTTGCTCCACGTATCTTGGAAACAGCTATGTTTCGCGCTTCTTTGTAACGAGCCCAAGTCCCACATGAGGGAATAAGCTTATAACGCCTCCATTTAGCGTCGCGGTGACGTACGCTACGGGAAACTGAGGCTGACCACCATTGAGGTTTACCTTTTTTGCGAACGGGTAAGAGAGGAGCGAATCGATCCTGAAGTTGAAGGATGTTATTCTTGATCTGCCCCCACATCCCATCCACATAGTCAATGTTTTGCCATGGGAGTAGCGCTGCTGCCTGTAATAGGGAAGCAGGGTCGATCCTATGGAAGCTTCGAGACATCTTAAGTGGGGGTTTGCCAAATGACAGAAGTAACTCGCAGGCTAACACTACGTGGTCGCTCTTTCCTAGTGGTGGCAGTAAGACCAAATTTTGTATAACGCTTTCAGAAGTTGAAATAACTAGGTCAAGAATAGACGGAGACTGACCCTCGCGGAATCTAGTTGGTTCGTTTACGTGTTGGTAAAGTGCATGGGAGTGTAACCAGTCCAGAAAATCGTTCGCGACTCCTGGGGCATGTGAGGTTTGGTACTCCCATTTTATTTCGGGTAGATTAAAATCGCCGAAGATTACAACACGTGGTGATACGGCTAAAAGAGACGAGAGCTGAATTTGCAAAAGAGCATATTCTTCCAAACTAGTGCTCGGACTACGGTAGATGCAGCTTACAACTATACGTGTGCATCCATGTATGAGCAAGGCAGATATTATCTGCACATTCGTTGTAGAAAAAGAAATACTTTTCTCGAAGGGAATAGCGTTATCAATAAGGAGCAACGCCCCTCCAGCTAGTTTACCCAGGGGTCGATCGCTTCTTACGGCGCTAAACCTATCCGCGATTAAAGCTGGTATGTGGTCATCATGAGACAACCATGATTCCGTAACACCCACAATTTTGCAGTGGGTGTCGTCAACTCTACAGAGGAGTTCAGCCCATTTATTTCTAATGCTACAAGCGTTTGTATAGAACAGAAGAGCACTATCATGTGGGGCCAGACTCCCGGTGTTAGGGCTACCTAAGAGCTCTTTGTCCTCGGGCGTAATGCCCGAGGCTGCTTCGCGTTTTTTTGAAGGCTGGATTTCATCAAGACATACAGCATTCGTTTTTGAGGCAGACGACAACTCTTGGCATCTAGTTCCATCTTCATGGTCTGAGTCACTACAACTCATCCACGATTCATCCTCTAAAGGACGAAGCACGACAGTGGCGCACTTCAATATTGGAGTAAAATTCTCCTGTGTTAGCGCCATCGCCACACTGTTGTCATTTTCTAAGCTTCGACTCTGGAGCGAATTTGGTGGGCTACGAGTGACAGCTAACTTAGACTTTCTAGCTCTAATTGGGCTAGAAGTTTTCAGGTATGCCGGGGTGTCAGGTTGTACGACGCATTTTCCCTCGACGCAGTTAAGCTTCTCTGCTTTCGACAGGAAGTAGTCGCGATCACATTGCTTTGTGAATTCGACTACAATTGGCCGCGGCGATCTGGTAGATGCTTCATTTGGGCCACCCCTCCATTTCCCGACCCTGTGAACTCGCTTCAGCGGAGTATTCGGTCGCATACCTGAAGCACGGAGTAGGTCGATAACCTTTCTCCGATCGCTTTCCTTACGAGCCTTTGATTCTCGGATGAAAGGCTCAACCTGCTTTAAAATCAGGACATTTTTAGTTCGTGTTGAACTAACTTGGTTTCTGGCCTGCAGCTCAGCAACCACTTTTCCTAGATGGTGGACTTCCCGAGCTAGAGCGCGAACGTCCTTAGTCGGGCTGATGTGAACACCCCTATTTTCTTTAACTTTTTCCACGGAGCCTTTGGGGGACAGGAAGATGGCGATGATTTCGCCTTCTGTGTTCTCAAAGGTGTGGTATGCTGGCTGGAGGTAGACGGGACCCCTGACCTAGCTACTTCGGCAAACGATTTGGGTTTCGGAGATGGACGAGGAGGAGAACGCTTACGTTCCTCGAGACGCTTACGCTCCTCAACCAAAGTTTACACGGACTTCATGCAGTCAGCACATAGCCATGTAAGCCATCGATGGGCCGCATAAACCTTAAATTGTTCTGACGACAGTCCACAGCATTTGGGATGAGCCCAACGCAGGCACACGTCGCACTCTATACCTTTGGAAACCTTCTTGTTGCAGCTAGAGTAAAGGCAAAGACAAGAATTTTGAATCATTTTGCTAACGAACAGATCTCCGTGTCAGTTTTTCCCTTACTACTTATCGGCAGCATACAATAACCATCTTTCAATAATTTAACATGACATTTGACTTTATACATAAATATGCCAAAGTATTTCACAAAGTATATTTAAATACGACGCTCACTTTATACTCACCTTTCTACGCAAAGCTTCGTTAAGAACGTTTAATCTTTTCTACCATTTGGACGGTGAAAAAATTTCCGATTGATATTTTCTACCTCTCAAACGGTCGTTGCCTTTTATATTCTACTCTTGCTGAAATTCCTTTTGTGATTAACATTTATAACTTCAGAAAAGGATATGAATAAATAAGAGTGATGTGATGCCATTTGTACATTCATTCACGGATATGCCGTTGTCCAGTACTTCCATAATGTGCAGATAACACCGTTCTGTATTGATTTGCCCTCGTTACTGAGCTGCATGCGGAAATACGCTGGAGTCTCACTGTAACCTCCTTTTGCTTTATATCTGTCTAAGCCTGTGTGGCCTGACAATTTTTTAACCCACACAGCTTACGACTCCGCGGCACATTATCTGGCTTGTCATTTCATAGGTACTTTTATACACAGACTTTCTGTTTTTGGCACCCGTTGCATGCATAAGATTGACCGTATTCAGTGGCGGCCACGCGTTACAAATATAAATGTCTGCAAACGGGTGTTGGTATGGTATGACAAAATGCCACACAGTCAGAGACTGTACGTGGGCTAATATACTGTCAGGTCTAGACAGATATGAGGGAGAAATATAAATAGAAACGGGTATTAGAATCAAGTGTATCATCATCCTCATCACAGACAGCATTACACCGGTAGCGCGTACCGAATGCTTAAATGCCACACAACCATGCAAAATTAAAAGCCTAAAAGATGGGGAAGGGTGGGACTTAAATAGCTACGGAATCTATAGAAGAGTAAGCACAAACAAACTGGGTAGATGTGCCTACACCTCGAATGGAACATACATTCAAACAAGTTTCGTGAACGAGTAGAGCGACATCAGCATGGCAGCATCCTTGCGGCTTTCACTGTCATGCATCACAAAAAGCTTTTCTCGTCACTCCGTTTGACAACATACAAGGTTAAACAAACTCGTCAATAGGATGCTTAGTGCCATACTGCCATTGGACACGGTTTCGGGACATATCCTAAAGTGTAACTAGCCATTGCGATATCTGATCGCGGGGACACCAGCCTGGAAGACGCGCTCTAAGGGTTTTTAACTGCTTATGCCATGTGACGGTTTGGTCATCCTGAGATTTACGCCAATGAGGATGTGGCGTCGCAAAAATAATCTGTTTCGGAAGTCATTGGTCTGACATCCGTAAAACGTGACCCAACCAGCGTAACCTATGCAGGCTGATTTGCTTCTCTATATCAACATTACTACCGAACAACTTATTTCGGAGAGCATCGGTGCGTATGCAATTGTAACAGCTAACTCCTCGAATGTTGCGGAGACATCGGTTGTCAAATATTTGGAGACGCTGAATGTGTTCTTTACGTAGGGTCCAGGTTTCGCACCCATACAGTAACATAGCCCGAACTGTCGCTTTATAGACCGTACCCTTGAGTAACACAGACAGTCCTTTCTGACGCCATAGGTGACCTGGGTTAAGGAATGCTACGGTCTCTTTAGAAATGCGTGCCGAGACCTCGTCATCAAACGGTGCAGAATTATTAATACAACTACCTGAGATACGTAAAGCGATCTACAATTTCAAGCGCCTGATTGTCAAGTAATAATGTGCTGTTTGATAAGTCGATGTCCTGCAGCAGAACACTGCAGAATACTAGATAGCTTGTTCAGTATCGCCTGTGCATCTGTGTACGAATCGAAGAGCAGAACTATATCATCAGCGTAGTCCAAGTCGAGAAGCTTGCCGCGTGGCATTATGTGAACTCCGAAGGCCGAAATTGGACATTCTTGTCGGACGCCACTAGTGGTGTGGAATTTGGGAGAGAGTTCGTTGTAAACCTTAACGCATCCGGATGTATGAGCATAAAGTGCACGTAGTATGTTGACATATTTTTGTGGAACGCCTAGGCACAGCAAGGTGTTAAACAGGACATTTCGATCGACTGAATCAAATGCTCCTTTGAAGTCTAATAAGATGGCTATTGTCGGCTGTCGATAAGTGTGCTGCAGTTCTAAGAACCGTTTAAGAGTAAAAATGTGGTCAACATAGACTCTGCCAGGTCGTAAGCCAGCTTGCTGCTCTCGGATCTGTGATTCCCTATGTGATGTTAATCTTCGAAGGCACATGGACGCTAATAATCTCGTAATGATATATATATATATACTTGATTCTAATACCCGTTTCTATTTATATTTCCCCCTCATATCTGTCTAGACCTGGGAAACCTGACAGTATCTTAGCCCACGTACAGTCTCTGACTGTGCGGCATTTTGTCTGATCAGTCTTGTGTTTTCATACCATACCAACACCCGTTTGCAGACATTTATATTTGTAACGCATACACTGAAACTAAAAATTCAAGCTGCTTTTTGCGCGTTAGCATATTCTGCTTCTCCGATTTCACTTTTACCCGTTTGCTGATCTGTTTTTACTGCTTTATGTTGTCTGACACTTTGTCTGGCTCCAGACCTGTGCTTCATGATGATGATGATATAAATTTCATTTTACAGCTCTTCATGGAGGTCAAACACAACATTTCCGTGTGTGCTCCAATCAACATTGCGATTATTAAATATTGTACGATTCGTTCTGTTTCTCAACCTAAATTGTTCAGGGGGGAAATGTGATCTTCTCAATATCCATCCGATCAATAACTCTGTCAGTTTTACTCTAAGTCTGGAGCAGGTAATTATTGTAACTTTTTTACTTTTAGCTGTCTACAACCACCCGAATTACCACCGGTCCAGAAATCAACAAATCAGTTTTTATACTTAATGACAAGTACCTGCTTTCGTGCCAACTAACTAACACAGAGTTCAACCGGAACTTCCTTGGCGAATGAAAGATGTTATTATAGCCGGTAAGGATACCCTCGTCCTCATTCTCCGTTTCACTAGCTCAGTTAAAAGCTCGTCTTAAAGGCATGCGCGTTTTTCCTCATCTGTGTATCGAGTCGAAAAATAATTTTCCCACCGCCGCCGGCCTCGCTTCGAGTGCATCAGGTTATGCAGCTCTTGGTTAGTTTTTAATGCGTTTCTCATATTTTCAAGGGATTGGTCTGGCCAAACTGTACGATATAGAAGACGTTTTTGATCTCGTGCGTCGTGGTTCTGGATCTGCTTGTCGTTCCCTGTATGGTGGCTGTGTCCGTTGGTGTGTGTCATCTGAAACGAAATCGCCACTCTCATCCTACATATCGCCATTACATGACAAAACATTTTGGCCTGATTTGAAAGTTCTCATTTGCGTGGTAACGCGTGCCATATTGGTGATTCCTTTCCGATAGGTCAATAGAAATCGTAAGCCCATCGGATCAACCTTAGCGATGGAAAGAACTGTTCAAACGAGCAATCTTTTTAAATTTGGTCGCATACAGAGCTCGGAGTGCAATGAGACCATTTTGATGGAGGCTCTGCGTTCGCGTGATTTTAGTCGATTTGCTGAAATTGCGATGAAAGAGAGCAATCAACTTCACTCCTTATGTTTGGACACCTGGCCCCCTTGCTGGTTCCTTTCCGATGCTAGCATTTGCATTATGCATTGGGTGCATGTGATTAACAGACTGTTTAATCGTACCGTGGTAAGTGCTGTTTGCGCGATAAGAAATGCGTAAGTTTGATACTTTTGGGAATTAGTAATTATGAAAGCACAAGCCTGATCCTGGCAAAGTGCCGAACAGTCAGAGACTGCACGTAAGCTAAGATACTTTCAGGTTGCCCAGGCCTAGACAGATATGAGGAAGAAGGAGGTACAGGAAATGGTAGTGAGACTCCAGCTTGTTTCAGCATGCAGCTCATTACCTCTGACCAATCAGTTTAGCACGGTGTTAGCCGCACAGCACGAAGTACTGCACGATTGCACATCCATGCAGTAAAGAGGGGATGGTCCGAAGACCTCCCCACTGGCAATCCTGATTACGGATCGTCGCAGGCTCCAACCCGCCAGAGTGCAAGGGCGAGCCTTCACTTGGGGCCAGGGCATTTATGATCACCTGGGTCCAAATTAGTAATTGGATTAATCCTTGCTTGATTTATTGCCTTTTAATTGTCTACAATTCCACGAACACCACCAGTCTCTTGGTATGCTACTGCTATTCACGTTTATTGAGATGGGATGATGCGGAAAGTCTGTTTTTGGCGTATAACGGCCGAAACGATTGGCAAACTACCTTATACTGCTGTCGCTATCACGATACTTGATGAGGTTATACGCTTCATCCTAGTTCTGCACCTTGTTATAGACACGACAGCTTTCTACCCTCTTCCTTCCTGCGATGCTTATACTGTACTGATGCAGTTTTACACTAAAACGACGGCCTAAGGACAGAGATAACAGCCCCAAATCGCAATTTCCACTCAGAGCATTGTGAGCGGCACTTTGCCTGGATCAGGCTTGTGATTTCATACATACAGAGCATTGAATGCAAGTGTGCAAAATTCGCCAATGATCACCCTACTAATTGGCTATTTATTTGGAATACTCGATGTTATAGATGTGCTATTAATCTTTGAGCTTTGCTCATAGAATTGATAATTCAGCTTTGCTTGCTGTTTTTTTTTACAAATGGAGGATTTAAATTGTTTTCTTCAAGTGCTAATGAAATTTGGCAGTGAATATAGCGTTTCGATTTTCCCGGCGTTCTACAATTGATAGCTTTATAAAGTTCATCTTTCAGATTTAGCGGAGTTGGTTTCCTTTAAAAGTTCCAGGCTAATTAATTTGTCACAACTTTTCCACAGTTTCGAGGCTCACAGAACCTAATCTTACTGTCTCCACCTGTTGACGGCTAACAGCCAGAAACCGGTATTGGTGTGTAAGTGCTGGTGATGTGAGCAACATATTACTTTGGTCAAGATGAGGTATTCTTTTCTCTTTGACCCACAACTGACGTGAATTCTATACAAAACCCATTAACGCTTGGTATTCATTATAATTAGTTCTGCTTACCGTAAACTCTCGAGCTCTTTCTTCATTTTTTGAGCATTCATATCTTTCCCCCGAGTTTTTCCATTCTTTGTCCTCAGCGCTTTCTTCACACACATTCTAGGTTGGTTACACATTTGACGCCGGGCCCAATAGTTTCCTTTTTGTGCTGAGTCCAGATGTGCCGTTGATATTGCATGCACTTACCGCTTGTTTCGGAAGTCCCACTGCGAATCCACATGACTCCGAGAGCTGGCTATTCACTTCAATGGATGCGCGAGATGGGACGCTTAGAAATATATCAGTCTCCGGTTTGCGTTATCCCATTTTCAGCGGTACATTTGAGAAGGTTAGTTCCTTTTGCACTTTATGAAGCGAAGGTTATTGAGAACACTCACGCAAGGTTTTATTTATTCAGCTTACACCAGATTTTTGTCTATTGCTGTTTGTGTCGTCTGATGCTAACTTTAACCAAATTCAGCGTATGCATCGCTTCCTTGAAGTTGCAACACGTGTCCGTATTAACTGAAGTATTGTTTTCAAGTAAAATAAACTGAGTTAGATTCTGTTGCGCTTGAAGAGTTTTGTTATTATTAATTGTGAGCATATAGATGCTCACATTTACCACTTCGACTCATCCGAGCAACATCTCCAACCCTCCGTGTGAAGACAACAGCGAAAACCCTCAATCTCTGTAGCTATTAATTCGCAGCGGCAATATACTAGTTCGCACCTGACAGAGAGTACCCCTTCACTTGCCCGGTTCCAAAGGTTGTCATAGCCGGGGGTCGCAGTAGGGATAAGCTTCCACTGTTTATGAAATGCTCCCATATGTCGCGCGTCTCAAATAGCCTCTGACAACCAAGTCCAGCTTCTGGACTGCACAAGTGGCTCCCCGAGCCCGGCGGAACTGCTTCTACCAACAGGAGAAGGGGCGAGGGCGAGTGACTGGCGCCTGAGAACCAGTTTTCTTCGGGCAGATGTAGCTCGTTAGCCTGGGAGGGCATTTCATCCAAGGGAAGGAGAACCCTGATTTTCAACCTCCGCTGCCTTGCGGGAAAGGCTTCGGGAGAAAACCCTGAGGAAAAATCTGAAAGAGTCTGACAGACGGTTAGTTGGTGCACACCGCATCTTTCTGGCAACTCCCTGCTGCCTCGCAGGTCGCACTTGGTTGTGCAAAGGCTAGAGAAGCTGACTCGAACAAATGCCGAGTGGTGCTGGGGATGCCGCTTTGTACCCAAATTCCCAAGTATCTTCATTGTAGCCGACTCATCCTCCAGGAGGAGATAGTCGCACAAAAGTAAAAGTAAAGTACGCCATGCATTCTAGATGGTAAAGTCTTGCTGATAAATTGATTGGAGAATAAAGATGGTAGTGAGACTCCAGCGTGTTTCAACATGCAGCTCACTACTAGTGGCCAATCAATTTAGCACGGTGTTAGCCGCACAGCACAGCAGTACTGCAGGATTGCACATCCGTGGAACATATCCAGATACCCAAGTTGTTTACGTTTTGGCACCGACGTTTTATTTACTGGGTAGCATTCATTTGAACTAACCCATAAAATCTATGATTTCATCTATCTATACGCATGTAATGTATGTACTTTCGCAGACGTGGCTAGAAGCACTGCCTCAGTTAGAAGGATCAATCGACCGTATCATCAGTACGGAGGTGAGCAATGTTTTCGGACTGTTTCGTCGACAATCAATCATTCACATCTTCATTGTTTTTATTGTCATAAACCAATCGACGTTTGGATTCCGCTTGTTATCAGTGGCATCGTTATCCATTGCTGTTTTCGCGATACTCGAAGCAGCGACAATTCAATCCGAAAGCGAACTTGTCATCCTGTCAGCGTTTAATGGTTGCTCCGAGTATGACCCTACGTGAGCTTGCCCACCTGCATCGACAACCGAGCGTCTTTTTAGCCTCACCCAAGTTTAGAAAACAAAACTCGATACGTCTACTGTGACTAGTCACATTTATAATCTTGTGGGAAATTTAGACTTTATCGAAAAATTCAAGTGATTTACGGAAAGTTGGGCAAAGTTGATATAACCAACACTCACAGAAACACGCACTCCGCACATTCGTCTTCCATACAAGCTTCATGTTTATTTTCATGTGTACAGGCATAAGTATCAATACACACATGCATACATTTGTAAAAAAATGCCCACACACTTGCATATATACACGCATACATACAGACATACATACGTGCATACATACAGACATACATATAGATAGATAGATAGATAGATAGATAGATAGATAGATAGATAGATAGATAGATAGATAGATAGACAGACAGACAGACAGATAGATAGATAGATAGATAGATAGATAGATAAATAGATAGATAGATGGATGGATGGATGGATGGATAGATAGATAGATAGATTGTTAGACGGATGGATAGATAGATAGATGCAAGAACATCCATGCATTCATTAATACATTCATTTGTACATGTCAATGACGACACTATTTACTTCGACGTTACGCTCTCCCATTTACACAAGGCACACCTGTCGGTACAGCCGCGTTCGAGAGAGCGCATTGCAATAGCTCGCTTCGTTTATCATTATTGTTTATCTTGCTTTTTTACTTTCTACAGATTGGAGATGGTCCGAGAATTCTCGATGACTTTTAACTCAGAATGCGTTTTATTATCAAACTTTACGTGTGAAAAACAACATTATTTTTATTAAACATTGGGATCGGATTATTCGAAACACGGGCTTTTTGCTATTCTTTGAAATTCATCAATTGTGAGCCCGGTTGTCGGCTAGTTATTGAGTTACATGCATGCATACATACATACATACATACATACATACATACATACATACATACACACATACGTACATACATACATACATACATACATACATACATACATACATACATACATACATACATACATACATACATACATACGTACATACATTCACACATACGCACATACATACATACATTCATGCATATATACAGACATACGTACATACATACATACATACATACCTACATTCATTCATACTTACATACTTACGTACATACATATATACATACACACATGCATACATACTTACATACATACATGCATTCATTCATACATACATACTTACATAGATACATACATACCTACATACATACCTACATACATTCATACATACATACACACATACATACACATACATTCATACATACTTACATACATACATGAATATATATATATATATATATA
>JACCGJ010008455.1:0-23446 GCA_013407085.1 Atriophallophorus winterbourni | reverse complement strand
CACAGGACGATATGTGGCAGAGTCGCCAATCGAGCGTCCAGAATACTTCCGGTGGTAAACCAAAAGAGCGTCCACCACTTCGAATAGTAGGTTCAATATTCTTCTGGTATGACTTTGGCTGGAATGCAACAGAAAAACTCCCTCACCCAACAGGTGAGAAGAGGCATTAGTGCGTTCCAACGACAAATTGAAGAACAACTATAAAATTAGGGATAAAAAATTTGGAAACACAGAGCGCCAGATCGAGTCTAGTCTATCTTTGAAGCACGTTACTGAAGTAGAACAAACTACCTCTTCGGGCAGACAGTTCCAATGATTCACTACCCTTTCGCTAAAGAAGTGCTTACGTGCATTAGACCTGCCATGTTGTTTTGCCAGTTTCAGTGAATGGCCTCGAGTACCTACCACTGGCGCAAGAGCATACATAACAGCCGGATCAATAGAACTAAAGCCTCTAACGATTTTAAATGTCTCGATCAGATCCCCACGTAGTCGCCTTCTTTTTAGCGAGAAGAGATCTATACTCAACAGTCGTTGTTCATATGACTTCCCAGATTGCCCTTTAATCATACGAGTAGCTAGGCGCTGAACACCTTCAAGCGTGGCAATGTCCTTTTCCAAGTAAGGAGACCAAGCTTGAACGCAATACTCGAGATGAGGTCTCACTATCGCTTTATACAATGGGATGAAAACCTCCGGGGACCTGCATGATAAAACTGATCGAAGGCGAAAGAGCTGGTTCCTAGCGCGTTGTGCAGCAGCTGCACATTAATCAGCCCATTTAAAGTCCGCTGAAACCGCAATACCTAAGTCCCGGACTTTTGATACCCCAGTTATCTCCAGTATGTTATCAGGTCCAGCAACCTGCAGCTTCGTTGCAGCTTTGGACAGAAGATAGCTTTTGGAGAAGTTGATTGGTAGATCCCACGTGGAAGACCACTTGATTACCTTTTCTATATCCTCAAAAAGATCCTGTTCGTTCAGCGATCCGATAAACTTGACATCGTCTGCAAACATATAGCAGGGGCACTTAAACGAGGATGCCAAATCATCGATGAAGATAAAAAAGAGTAGTGGGCCTTGTACTGAACCCTGCGGGACTCCACTAACAACTCCTGCTTTCGCGGAATACATATTGCCTATGCGAACGCGAAAATACCGATTGCTCAAGAAATTTGTGATCCAGTTATTTAGAGGGCCATCGATACCTATTTGTCCAATCTTCATTTCAAGCAACCTGTGGTTTACCGAGTCAAAGGCTTTACAGAAGTCCAAGTAGAGAACTTCGACCTGGTGGCCTTTATCTAGCCTCCTAGTGACCTCATTTAGAAAACATAATATGTTCGTTAGGCAAGACTTCCCTTTTATAAAACCATGCTGAGCAGAGTTTAGTAACGAACCAGAGACAAGGTGGCGACAGATCCTGTCCCTAATAAGTCTCTCTAGGGTTTTGCAAAGGATACTAGTAAGGCTTACAGGTCTGTAGTTGCATACTGAAGATCGACTGCCACCTTTATGTATAGGTATCACATCAGCCTGCTTCCATGCACTAGGAATATACCCATACCTTAAGGATGCGTTAAAGAGGCGACCCACCGGTTGTGCTAATACAGGCGCCAGGTTCTTAATAAATTGAAGGTGAATACCATCCGGGCCCGCAGATTTATGTGGATTTGTTGCTTCAAGTGCAAGCCTGACCTCATTATCAGTGAAAATTATTTCATCTAGGGTAGGAACGCTATCTGACCTTATGTCCACTGGCATATTCGATAGATCAGTTTGGCGATCAGGCCTCTGAACAGCTCGAAAATGTTCGAGAAAAGCCGAAGCCTTTTCAGAATCTGAATCTAGTTGAGATCCATTGTCCAGTTGAAGGTTGCCTATGCAATCGCGAGTTTTGCCTTTGGATTGTGCATAGCTATAGAAACGCTTTGGGCACTGTCTTATATTACATGCCAGTCGTGCCTAAAAGTCACGTTTTGCCTTACGTTGGCTTCCCACAGCCTTATTTCTAAGTAGTTTATACCTTGTCTAGGCCCATTGTGTCTGAGAAGCTTTGTAAGTTTTCCAGGCACGGTCCCGGATTTTAATACCACGGCGCATCGATGGTGTCCACCACTGTGGCTTATTGCGTCTTTTGCCGTGCACCAACGGAGCAAATCTGTCTTGCAGTGTGGACAGACAATGGTGAATAAGCTGCCAGTTTGCTGCCATATCATCACCAGAAGATTGTGACAAGATCTGATCTGCTTCTTCTGAGACAACACCCCAGTCTACCCTATTGAAGTTGCGCTTTAGTTTCGGAGGCGGTTTGTCATACCTGAGAAGTAGCTGGAAGCTAATCATGATGTGATCACTTTTCCCTAGTGGGGAAAGATATTGCACATGTCGAACCATTTGCTCATTCGAAGATATAACAAGATCCAGGACCGAAGGTTCACAGCCATGTCGGAACCTTGTAGGCTCAGTTACATGTTGGCTCATAGCATGTCTGTGAGTCCATTCTATGAAGTCCTCAGACATCTTATCAGCTTGGCAGCTCTGGTTAGGCCAGGATATGTGTGGTAGATTAAAGTCACCCACCATAAGAACCTGAGACCCAAGCGCACGTAGTGAACTCAAATTCTCAAGCAAGTTATACATATCCTGTACTCCTGAATTGGGACTCAAATAAAGGCACGCTATTACCGTAGATTGCTTATAGGAGTGAATGAGACAGGAGCTAAGTTGCACATTGTGCGTGCCAAGCCTAACGTTTAACTCTGAGGTACGGAGGCCTGACCTGAGAAGAATAGCAACACCGCCACCTTGTACTGCACCCGGTCTATCACACGTGATCACGGAATAGCTGTTACCAACTATATCAGGAATGTCATCAGATGCAGAGAGCCAGGTTTCTGTCAGTGCAATTACATGCGGCCTTAACTCATGTGCAAGGATGGAGAGTTCAGACCATTTGTTTCGGATGCTACATGCATTCCCGAGTAGCACTGTGGCGGTAGTGTCACGTAATCTATTCCCAATTAGTCTTGTGTGATTTTCGGGTGGAGTACCCGAGAAGTCAGCACGTTTCTTGGCGTACTGCTTGCGATAGCCGAGTCACCTGGTGCGGCCTGAACACCAGCTGTACACTGCAGGTTGCTAACCAAAAGCTGTGGAATTTCAGGGATAATAATACGACCACAGACCCCATCCTCGGACGCTTCCAAGAATTCTTCATCTGATGAAGCCCCATCCTTTTCGGATGAACGGCGCCCTTGATTGGACGTTACTTCGGAAAGAGAATTCATTAGCTTTGTACAACCTCGCTTGTCGTTATTAGAGGTCTTAACAATCTGATCCCTCCTATTTGAGGCGGAAGAGTATTGTCTTATCCAGGAGGGAGGGTTGTCCGGCTTAACCTGCAGTTTTTCTAAAGTTGCTTCGGCGATGTGGTCAGCCTTAGATAGTAAAGCGTCCCGATCCGCCTGGTATTTGAATTCTACCAGGATTGGCCTAGGGCGATTATCCATCTTCCATTTTCCAACACGGTGAATTCGCATTGTAGGAGTAGAAGGCCTCAGACCTACCATCCGGATGAGATCGCTGATACATCTGCGATCTAAATCTTTTCTAGACTTCGATTCCTTAATAAATGGCTCTGCTCGATTAAAAACCAGTACAGTTCGTGTTCTAGTTTTTGGAGCAGGGGTGCCACGCAGTGTATCGAATTGCTTGCGCAAGTCATTAAATTCCTGGATAATGTGATCCAGTGCGGATGATCCAGCAACATTTTCATGTTGTGTGGATGTATGAAAGCACAAGCCTGATCCAGGCAAAGTGCCGTACAGTCAGAGACTGCACGTGGGCTAAGATACTGTCAGGTTGCCCAGGCCTAGACAGATATGAGGACGAAAAAAGAATGGGAAATGGTAGTGAGACTCCAGCCTGTTTCAGCATGTCAATAGGTAATAGTATATTATGGTACAAAAGCTATGAGCTTAAAATATAACCATAGGATAGTCAGTACAGGGGGTCGGGTGGAGTTCAGCGGGTTCGGCGTCAATCGCCAAAGTTCAGTAAAGGGTGTGGTTATGTATCATAACAGTCAATACAGGGGGAGATGAATCGGCGAGGTTCCGTAAACGTATCTGGAAAGGAAGAGGAAAACGGGTGCAGTATCGGGAAGAAGAAAAAAGAGAATCCATTAAACTTGTTGAGAAAAATAGAGATAAGCGTCAAGCCGCTTTTTAAAATTCGAGAGCGATGGGGAGGTTACGACAAAAACTGGTAGATCATTCCAAAAACGAGGGGTACGGACAGAAAAGAAAAATTTACGGCAGTTTAACCGACTGGGCTGGTGGGCTAGCTTGAAAACATGCCCCGGGTTCCGGAACTGGGTGCCATCAAAAGCAGTCCATGGCACGGATGTTTGTTCTCCTTAAGGATCTGGAAAACCAGTATCAGATCACCTCGGATGCGACGGTAACTGATCGGGAACACGTTGAGTTGCTGGAGGCGGTCCTCATAGTTCAGTAAACTGAGTCCTTTGACGAGCTTTGTGAACCTCCGTTGAGCCTTCTCTAGGACGTGATGGTCACGCTTTAACCATGGAGACCAAACGGATACCGCATATTCCAGGTGGGGTCTGATGTACGCGTGTAGGAGCGAGGAAAAGAGGCGGCGGTCAAAAGACCCGAATACCCTTTTGAGGAGCCCTACGTTGCGATTGGCGACTGATGATGCGAGGGAACATTGGGCTGAGCAGCCAAGATCACTTTGAACCAATACGCCGAGGTCCTTTTCTAGCATACTCACCGAAAGTTCGGTGTTCCCTAGCTTGTAACTAGGTTCGCCAGAGTGACGGATGCGGAGAGATCGGCATTTTCGTGGGTTGAAAGGGAGCTGGTTCGACGTTGCCCAGTTATTAAGTGAGGTAAGATCGGCTTGCAGGTCATCACAATCATTCGAGGAAGAGAGGATGCGCCATAGCTTGATATCATCTGCGAACATCAGAAACGGCGAGTTCACACATGCTCCAATGTCGTTGATGAACATCAAGAACAGACGCGGACCGAGTACAGAGCCCTGGGGTAATCCGCATTGTATTGAAAAACAATCGGAGAGCGATTGTCTGACACGAACGCGGAGTGTCCTGGAGCGGAGGAATTCGGCTAACCAAGACAAAAGTGGGTTACCAATTCCAAGTAGGCCAAGCTTTTGCAGTAAAATAGCATGGTTAACACGGTCAAAAGCTTTGGAGAAATCCAAGTATATAACGTCGACACCATGGCCCGCATCAACAGCCTTGGTCCAGCTGTCCCGCGCCAGAAGCAAGTTTGTTGTACAGGAGTGTCCGCGGCGAAATCCATGTTGTTCGATGGCGACAGCATTCGTGTTCTCCATAAAAGCCATCAAATCATCGGATACAATAGATTCCATTACTTTGGAAAGCACAGGGAGCAGGGTGACTGGGCGGTAATTTGCAGGATCACTGCGGTTTCCACCTTTATATATCGGGGTTATGATCCCCTGTTTCCAATCTTCGGGGACATGGGAGATATCGAACAGACGTTGGAAGTACATGGAAAGTGGTTCACAAAGTTGCACAGCAACCGCACGCAATGCTTTCGGTGTAATCCGGTCTACTCCAGGTGATGAATTTTCACGGAGCTGCATGATCTTTTTATATACACGTTCAGCGGTGAACAGAATAGTAGAGAGTCTAGGTGGGGGTGGGGTGATATTCAACGAAGATGGTTGGCAATTCTGGAATACCGGCATGTAGTGATCCTTCAGTGTATTTGCGGCTTCCATAGAAGTCGATGTGGAGCCGCCTTCAATTTTCAGTGGGGGGATTCCAGTTTTCACTTTTCTCTTGTCATTTATATGACGGTATAGCAGTTTTCGGTTTTTCAGAAACCGTGCAGTTAACTTGTTATGGTAATCCAGCTTATCTTGACGCACTAGAGACGTACAGTGGTTGCGTAATTGTCGATATGCTTCCCAATTTCGCGCACACTCTTCCGATCGGAACTTACTCCAAGCAGCGTTTCTGCAGCAGATCCACTTACGAGTTCTACTACGAATGAAAGTACGTAGGATACGTCGTTTGACTGTTTTGGAAGTCGATGATTGTTGCAGGAGACAGTGCCACTGGGAGACAAATCTGGACCAGGTGAGCTCAGGATCGCCATTTAACATGAAGTCGAAATTGTTAGCAGTGACAATTTCTTGAAACGCCTTGTAGTCCGTAACTACCCGTAACAGGGGTACCTCCTCGTCAAGGAATTCGGCGTAAGAAACGAAAAAAATGTCAGGACGACGTGGTCGCTCTTTCCTAAGGGCGGTTCATAATGAATTTCTTCTACCATCAGTTCCTCGTTAGTCAGCACTAGATCGAGTAAAGATGGACAATCGCCACTGCGAAAGCGTGTAGCAACATTAACGTGGTTGTACAAAGGATGACTGCTGATGAAATCATCCAGATCCGCAGCAAACGTATTTGGGCTGGGTTCGCCGACGACTTCAGGAGAGTTAAAATCCCCCATCAGCAATGCGTGCGAGTGGGGTAGTGATAAGGCGAAGCGAATGGATGCAATAATGACATCATCAATGAGGCGTTGAGTATTCGGTGGACGATATATTACCGCAACAATTGCACAGTCCCTATTTTTAAGTTGCAAGCGACACCAAAGTGAGTCCACCACGCTAAGTTGCTCTTGCGGGAGAACCTCACAAGAAAGACGTGAATTATAGTATAGAAGAACACCGCCCCCTTTAGTTGGACGATCGTTCCTGAGAATGGACATATCAGTGAGAGAAACCTCGGCGTCAGTGATCGAAGAGCTTAGCCACGTTTCGGATACAGCTATTATGTCAAAATGACGAGCAGCATGCCTCAAGCGAAGTTCTGCAAGTTTGCTGAGTAAACCCTGCGCGTTCGTGTAGAGACAGTTCAAGCCCTCACGCGTAAGGTTAGGAGCAGCATCACTTATACGAATATCTAGACCGCCGATCCCGTTTGGATCGGCTCTTGTGAGTTTTTTGGGTTCGTCGAGTCTGTCTGCACCATATTCGTTCCGGTTAGTGGAAGCGGTGGCGTCAATCGCGGTTTACTGTTAATCCGCTTTTCCAGGGCCGAGCGAAGACGAACTTCTGCTGGAGCACAATGCCTTTGTCGATACCATTGTTGCAAAGCGTCATTCACCATAGATTCAGATTGAAAGGTGACCTTAAGTATGCGAGGACCAGATCCTTGGTAGCTGGGAGAAGCTGGCAAACGCTTCAGGGAAGTAGTTAAGGTATCGGTAATTTTACTCAATTGCTGTAAGAAGCGCCACTGTTCGCAATCATGAGTGGTGTTTTTGTTAGGATCACTATCATTCAGTTCAGGAACGCCATAAACAAAGATGCTTTTTTTGTCACTTTCATGTTTCCAATCGTAATTCTCTTGCTTCTTCGCTTGCCTATCTGCCCATGATATATCGGGGAATATACGGATGGGGGACGAGCTGTTTCGAAGCATGTAAGCGGATAGAAGAACGGATTCAACATCTGCTAACGATTTTAACACGATGCGCAACAATCTTGGCTCACCAACGTGTGCTGATTTCTGGTTTCTTGACAAGCGGACCATGCTAGCCGGTTCTATCTTAAGACTTAGCTCATGACACAACTTTTTCCATTGTTCCACATCTTCAGATTGACGCGCTATGAAGCTAGGTGAATCAGTCTCGGGGACATTGGAGCAAATCACGGTAAGTGCCTCCGCTCGTGCTACCGAAACCTTCGACGTCACTGCCATGGGACTAGAAGCTCGCGCGGTCAAAACATTATTGATGCTTGTGCCGTTTAGCGGTTTGGGTCTGCCAGTGACAACACTAGATTGCTTTGTGCTGATCTTTTGTTGTACATGGATGGGATGGGCCTGCGTGACGGGGGGTTTAACTACTGACTTCTGTGCTGGTGGAAGTGATGTAACAACAGCGAGGCTTGAAGTAGTATGCTGTTCGTTAAACATATTTTCAAGTTTATGAAGACGGCCTTCGAGGGTAATGATAGTCTTGGACTGTTGATCTATCATATGCAGTAAACTTCGAGCCATAGGGAGATTAGTACACGCGCTACAAAACCAAGGTTTGGTGGAATTAGAGCTATGTTCAGCCAAAACCGTTGCGGTTAAACCCGAGCAGCGTGAATGATACCATACGGAGCAGTTTGTGCATTCTATTCCTTCGAGAACAGTAGTAGAACACTTAGGATTTCCACAGGAACTATTCGATTCAACCGTAGGACGGCTTTTACCGGTTGTTTTACACTCACCGGATCTTCGAGTATCCTTAGCGTTAGAACGAAGTTTTGTTTTTTGATTTAACAACAACCATGATGACAAAAGCAGAATAAAAAATAGAAATCTGTCACGAGCGATGATATTCAACTTGCGCGCGGTCAAGGTCGTAGTTTTTTTCAGTATCAGTATCAGTATCAGTATCAGTATCACAGGGCGATAGTCGACCAAGTCGAAACGAGTGCCCAGATTCTTTCGGAGGTGTGCTTCAAAACACCCACCACTACCAGGATTGATTCGTAAGTAACACAGGCGTGAGTAACTGTGAATGGAAGATGGGAGATGTCTCATCACCGAAAGGTGAGAGAGTTATGCATGTTGCATGTCCAATCGAATAAAAAAAACGATGGACAGCAGTTTATTTCCAAAAATGCGAAAAAATGAAAAAGAAACTCTTTTTTGTGTTTCAAAATATTTTTCGAATATTTTTGTGTTTTTTTTTCATCAAAAAAATCAGGGATTTAATCTTAAGGGTAATGCTCCGGGAAAAGCTCCTGCCACCGTTCGTCCAGCCCATGTTTGAACGCAATTACTGAAGTTGCCAAGATTAGTTCTGCGGGAAGTGAGTTCCACGCGTTCACTATACGGATGCTAAAGAAGTGCGTTCGGGATTCGAGCCTGGTGTGCTGTTTACTTAGCTTAAAACTGTGCCCTCGTGTACCAACCAAAGGAGAGAACCGGAAGAAGTCATCGAATTCTAAACAACTTAGTCCTTTGACAACCTTAAAGGTCTCTATAAGATCCCCCCTAAGTTGCCTCCTCCTAAGTGAGAAAAGTCCTAGTGTTAATAGACGATTTTCATAATTGATGTATGCTAAACCCTCGATCATGCGAGTGGCCAGCTTCTGTACCTTTTCTAGCTGCGCGATATCTTTCTGGTAATACGGCTTCCAAGCCTGGATACAGTATTCTAAATGTGGCCTTACTATTGCCTTGTAGTGGGGCAATAGCACCTCAGCTTTTCTGCAAGTGAGGGCTGAACGTAGTCGAAAGAGTTCCCTCCTGGCCCTTTGAGCTGCAGCAGCACATTGGTCAGCCCACTTAAAGTTTGCGGAGACTACGATTCCTAGGTCCTTAGTAGACTTTACCCTACGGAACTCCGTGTGAGCTGAAGGCGTAGACACAATTATGTTGCCTGCTAGTGTAGAGAGCAAGTGACTCTTATCTAGGTTAAGGGGAAGGTCCCACTTATACGCCCATGCTGTTACAGCTTCCCCATCACTTATCAGATCGGAGTTATCCGACCTACCGACAATTTTAACGTCGTCAGCAAACATATAACAGGGTGAGCGCAGTTGGCTGGCAAGATCATCAATGAAGATGAGGAACAGCAACGGCCCTGGGGAACCCCACTCGTTACATGCGCACTTGCGGAGTAAGTATCATCTACCCTGACAGTAAAGGAACGGTCGCTAAGGAATGCTCGAATTCAGCCCAGAAGGTTCCCTGATACTCCTATTGCTGAGAGTTTGAGAAGCAAGAGCCTATGGTTGACTGAATCGGAAGCCTTACTAAAGTCGAGATAGAAGACTTCTACAGCTATACCATCATCCATCCTCTTAGTAACCTCGTTAAGAAAGCTCAACAAATTTGTCAGACATGACCTACCTTTTAAGAAGCCGTGCTGTGCGCCACTCAAAAGAGAGTGTTTGGTTATATATCCACATATTTTATCGCGGATCAATCTTTCCATAACCTTACATAGTACACTAGTGAGGCTAACCGGGCGGTAATTATTGACCGCCGAGGAAGCTCCTCCCTTATGGATAGGTACTACAACGGCTGTTCTCCAGTCCAAAGGAAGGGTGCCCTGACTGAGGGATGATGTGAAAAGTTCTGTGATCGGCACAGCTAACCTAGGCGCTAGCAGTCTGATCATTCGTGGATGGATGCTATCGGGCCCAGCCGACTTGTTGTAAGCCAGGCTGGCCAATATATTCTCAACAATGTGTACCTCGAATGTAAGGTCAGAGCAAAGGGGGCGATCAGAGAGTACACATTGGAGTGATGGCTCAGATGCATTCGAGTTATAATCTCGGCGTTGTACGCCTTGAAAATGCGCGGAAAACAATTGAGCCCTTTCAGTGCTTGCAATGACGGCTGATCCATCGTCCCTTCTCAAGGTACCTACACCTTTTCGTGTTGACCCTTTAGATTGAACGTAGCTGTAGTAACGTTTCGGATGAGTATGGGCCTCTTGAGCGAGTCTCATTTCGAAAGAAATCTTTGCTCCACGTATCTTGGAAACAGCTATGTTTCGCGGTTCTTTGTAACGGGCCCAAGTCCCACATGAGGGAGTACGCTTATAACGCCTCCATTTGCGTCGCGGTGACGTACGCTACGGGAAACTGAGGCTGACCACCATTGAGGTTTACCTTTTTTGCGAACGGGTAAGAGAGGAGCGAATCGATCCTGAAGTTGAAGGATGTTATTCTTGATCTGCCCCCACATCCCATCCACATGGTCAATGTTTTGCCATGGGAGTAGCGCTGCTGCCTGTAATAGGGAAGCAGGGTCGATCCTATGGAAGCTTCGAGACATCTTAAGTGGGGTTTACCAAATGACAGAAGTAACTCGCAGGCTAACACTACGTGGTCGCTCTTTCCTAGTGGTGGCAGTAAGACCAAATTTTGTATACCGCTTTCAGAAGTTGAAATAACTAGGTCAAGAATAGACGGAGACTGACCCTCGCGGAATATAGTTGGTTCGTTTACGTGTTAGTAAAGTTCATGGGAGTGTAACCAGTCCAGAAAATCGTTCGCGACTCCTGGGGCATGTGAGGTTTGGTACTCCCAGTTTATTTCGGGTAGATTAAAATCGCCGAAGATTACAACACGTGGTGATACGGCTAAAAGAGACGAGAGCTGAATTTGCAAAAGAGCATCTTCTTCCAAACTAGTGCTCGGACTACGGTAGATGCAGCTTACAACTATACGCGTGCATCAATGTATGAGCAAGGCAGATATTATCTGCACATTCGTTGTAGAAAAAGAAATACTTTTCTCGAAGGGAATAGCGTTATCAATAAGGAGCAACGCCCCTCCAGCTAGCTTACCCAGGGGTCGATCGCATCTTACGGCGCTAAACCTATCCGAGATTAAAGCTGGTATGTGGTCATCATGAGACAACCATGATTCCGTGACACCCACAATTTTGCAGTGGGTGTCGTCAACTCTACAGAGGAGTTCAGCCCATTTATTCCTAATGCTACAAGCGTTTGTATAGAACAAAAGAGCACTATCGTGTGGGGCCAGACTCCCGGTGTTAGGGCTACCTAAGAGCTCTTTGTCCTCGGGCGTAATGCCCGAGGCTGCTTCGCGTTTTTTGAAGGCTGAATTTCATCAAGAGATACAGCATTCGTTTTTGAAGCAGACGACAACTCTTAGCATCTAGTTCCATCTTCATGGTCTGAGTCACTACAACTCATCCAAGATTCGTCCTCTAAAGGACGAAGCACGACAGTGGCGCACTTCAATGTTGGAGTAAAATTCTCCTGTTTTAGCGTTATCGCCACACTTTTGTCATTTTCTAAGCTTCGACTCTGGAGCGAGTTTGGTGAGCTACGAGTTACTGCTAACTTAGACTTTCTAGCTCTAATTGGGCTAGAAGTTTTCAGGTGTGCCGGTGTGTCAGGTTGTACGACGCATTTTACCTCGACGCAGGTAAGCTTCTCTGCTTTCGAGAGGAAGTAGTCGCGATCACATTGCTTTGTGAATTCGACTACAATTGGCCGCGGCGATCTGGTAGATGCGTCGTTTGGGCCACCCCTCCATTTCCCGACCCTGTGAACTCGCTTCAGTGGAGTATTAGGTCGCATGCCTGAAGCACGGAGTAGGTCGATAACCTTTCTCCGATCGCTTTCCTTACGAGCCTTTGATTCTCGGATAAAAGGCTCAACCTGCGTTTAAATCAGGACATTTTTAGTTCGTGTTGAGCTAACTTGGTTCCTGGCTTGCAGCTCAGCAACCACTTTTCCTAAATGGTGGACTTCCCGAGCTAGAGCGCGAACGTCCTTAGTCGGGCTGATGTTAACACCCCTATTTTCTTTAACTTTTTCCATGGAGCCTTTGGGGGACAGGAAGACGGCGATGATTTTGCCTTCTGTGTTCTCAAAGGAGTGGTATGCTGGCTGGAGGTAGACGGGACCCCTGACCTAGCTACTTCGGCAAACGTTTTGGGTTTCGGAGATGGACGAGGAGGAGAACGCTTACGTTCCTCAAGACGCTTACGTTCCTCAACCAAAGTTTCCACGGACTTCATGCAGTCAGCACATAGCCATGTAAGCCATCGATTGGCCGCATAAACCTTAAATTGTGCTGACGACAGTCCACAGCATTTGGGATGAGCCCAACGCAGGCACACGTCGCACTCTATACCTTTAGAAACCTTCTTGTTGCAGCTAGAGTAAAGGCAAAGACAAGAATTTTGAATCATTTTGCTAATGTAATCAATGAATCAGAAATTTAATGAATTTCGAAAAATTTAGCAGCGTGGAAACAAAATTCAAACCGGTATCAGTATCAGTATCACAGGGCGATAGTCGACCAAGTCGAAACGAGTGCCCAGATTCTTTCGGAGGTGTGCTTGAAAACACCCACCACTACCAGGATTGATTCGTAAGTAACACAGGCGTGAGTAACTGTGAATGGAAGATGGGAAATGTCTCATCACCGAAAGGTGAGAGAGTTATGCATGTTGCATGTCCAATCGAATGAAAAAAACGATGGACAGCAGTTTATTTCCAAAAATGCGAAAAAATGAAAAAGAAACTCTTTTTTGTGTTTCAAAATATTTTTCGAATATTTTTGTGTTTTTTTTTATCATAAAAATGAGGGATTTAGTCTTAAGGGTAATGCTCCGGGAAGAGCTCCTGCCACCGTTCGTCCAGCCCATGTTTGAACGCAATTACTGAAGTTTCCAAGATTAGTTCTGCGGGAAGTGAGTTCCACGCGTTCACTATACGGATGCTAAAGAAGTGCGTTCTGGATTCGAGCCTGGTGTGCTGTTTACTTAGCTTAAAACTGTGCCCTCGTGTACCAACTAAAGGAGAGAACCGAAAGAAGTCATCGAATTCTAAACAACTTAGTCCTTTGACAACCTTAAAGGTCTCTATAAGATCCCCCCTAAGTTGCCTCCTCCTAAGTGAGAAACGTCCTAGTGCTAATAGACGATTTTCATAATTGGTGTGTGCTAACCCCTCGATCATGCGAGTGGCCAGCTTCTGTACCTTTTCTAGCTGCACTATATCCTTCTGGTAATACGGCTTCCAAGCCTGGATACAGTATTCTAAATGTGGCCTCACTATTGCCTTGTAGAGGGGCAATAGCACCCCAGCTTTTCTGCAAGTGAGGGTTGAACGTAGTCGAAAGAGTTCCCTCCTGGCCCTTTGAGCTGCAGCAGCACATTGGTCAGCCCACTTAAAGTTTGCGGAGACTACGATTCCTAGGTCCTTAGTAGACTTTACCCTTCGGAACTCCGTGTGAGCTGAGGGCGTAGACACACAACGCTGAAGGTGGCTAAAAGCCAATCACGCGCCCAGGTTTCCTTCGACGGTATGCGGTTGAGCACCCGGCACTTCGATATCGAGTATACAGTTCGTACTTTTCACACGTTCTTGTTTCCGAATATCTGGAAAGTAAGTTCAAGTTCAAGTTCAAGTTCAAGTTGCACAGGGCTGAAGGTGGCTAAAAGCCAAGGTAGGGTTTCCCTTCACCAGCACGGTGAGATGTCAGCTATTCAGGAAACAATGCAATAATATGCGTGAACAATGTGTGGTGTATGGAATCACTAGCCTACTTGAGGTAAAGTGAAACACAGTCATAGACTGCATGTGGGCTAATTTACTGTCAGGTTGTCCAGGCATAGATAGATATGATAAAAATGTAAAAATACGTTTTTTTGTTTTTTTAAAGTTTTTTATTAGACAATGTGCGGAAATATGATAGACCATTCAACGTTAAATTTCCTTTTGAAGCTAAACACATTTTGGAGGCTTACTATACAATCTGGGATCTTGTTCCAGAAGTTGACAACACGGTTGCTGAAAAAGTGCTCACGTGCCAACAACCTGGGCCTACTCTTAAGAAGTTCCATGGAATTACCCTTCGTAGCTGCTTTACTTGCAAGTTTGAGGATTTCAGTAATATTATTACCGGTAACACCCATTAGAATCTTGAAGGCTTCTATTAGGTCACCTCGCAGCCGCCGTCTCTTCAGTGATAATAAACCGAGGTCTTGAGTCTATCCTCATAGGTTTTACCTGCCTGACCCTCAAGCATCCTAGTCGCAAGGCGCTGGACCCTTTCGAGACATGCTATATCCTTTTTCAAGTACGGTGCCCAGGATCGAACGCAGTACTCCAAGTGAGGCCGCACAACTACTTTGTATAAGGGAATGAAGATTGAAGGTTTTCGGCAAAATAACGCTGAGCAAAGTCTGAACAATTCTCTGCGAGCCTTGTTTGCAGCTTCGGCACATTGAGTAGCCCATTTGAAATCGCCTGTTATAGTATGGCCAAGATCCTTCACTTTCTGAGCAGCTGCTATTCTGATAGTTCCTTCACCAACTTCTAGTTGGGTTGTCGCTAAATCAGTCGTCAGAAGACAGCTCTTCCCCAAGATTAGTGGCAAGTCCTAGGTCTTTGTCCACTCGTTTTCTCATTCTAAATCAGAGATAAGCGTATCTCTACTGTTGGTTCCTAGTATCTCATCATCAGCAAACGGGAAGCAGCGTAAACTCAAGCACGCTGCCAGGTCGTTTACAAAAATAGGAAAAAGTAATGGACCAAGCACCGAGCCTTGAGGCACTCCACTGAGAATCAGTGATTCCTGCGAGCACTCCCCTGCAATTCTAACATAGTGCGATTAGTTAAGAAGCTGTCTAACCATCGATGTAGGTCATCTGTGACGCCACACATACTTAGTTTGTGCGGAAGTTACCTATGCATCACTGAGTCAAATGCCTTTTGAAAATTAAAGATAGTAGACTTCGACTACTCTCCCTTCATCGAGGCGTAATGCCACTTCGTCAAGAAAGCTTACAAGATTGGTAAAGCAGGACCTTCCTTTCCATAATCCGTGCTGGGCATCGAATAATAAGGAATTGGCTACCAAATGTTTACATACCTGATGCCGAATGATTTTTTCCAAGCACTTGCAAAGAATGCTTGTCAGGCTTACAGGCCTGTAGTTGCGTACATCCGTTAGTATACCCTGGAGAAAGGTAGCTTCGAAAAGATTTCTTATTGCAAGGCTAACTATATTCGCGAGCGGTTGAAGAATAGCCGGATTTATAACGTCGGGGCCAGGCGACTCAATTTCATCCAGCTGCAACAGAACTGTGGTGACCATTTCCTGATTAACCTCCACCGAGCTAAAGGGAGGTGCTCTGCACTCGTTAGTTTCTAAACAGTTACCTGAATCGAGCCGATAAACACTGCAGAAGAATAAATGCAACGCATCGACTTTTTCCGTTGCAGTCAAAGCCGTATTGCCATCGTCAAGCACTAACGTACCTATTTCTTCTCTTAATGATCGCTTAGACTGAACATAGCCATAAAAAGCTTTCAAGTTAATCTTTGCTTTTTTGTCCAGTCGGGATTCGAAGTCCCTTTTAGCTTTCCTTTGCAGCGCAACAGCTGTATTTCTGGTCTGTATGTACTGCAGTCTAGATCTGTGAGTTCCACAGAATTTGTAAGCCCTCCAGCTACGGTCACGACATCTAATAGCCTTGCGAATAGACGCGCTCCACTAGTGTGGTTTTCCTCGCGTTCTCACTGGTTGTAGAGAAGCAAAATTATCCTGTAGTTGTAAAAGGTGCCCTTTTATAATATTCCACCTGATTTCTACACTAGGTTCTAATTCGTCTGGTTCCCAACTTAGATTCATTGCTTTAGTTTGTAGTTGGACGATGTCCATTCGACCAAAGTTGTGGGACATTTTTACTCGGGGAGTAGGATGCACTAAATTCCAGTCAAAAAGAATTACAGCGTGGTCGCTCTTGCCTAGTGGCGAAAGGTATTTGATTCCATAAATATTTCTTTCATGAGACGATAGAACCAAATCTAAAGTTGACGGAGTATGTCCTGTCCTTAACCTTGTATGTTCCCTGACATGTTGATAAAAGGCTTCGACATGAAACCAGTCTAGATGTTGCGACTCAACTGACTCTGGTGAAGAAATTTCAGTACGCCAATCAATGCCCGGGAGATTGAAGTCTCCAACAATTAGTAATGCGTTGCATTGCCCTTTTAGTACTTCCAATGTGTCCATCAGTAATTGGTCGTCTAATGATGAAGCAGTCGGGCTTCTATAAGCACATGCAAGTGCTAGTCTTTTTCTAGCGACAGTAAGAAATACCGATGTTAGTTGAATTGAGTGAAAAGCAATCTTTATCGATGTCTCACAGTGGGGGAGATCTTCGTTCATCATAATTGCCACTCCCTCTCCCGTAGCACCAGTATCCATTTCCTAACGATAAATGGCTTACTTAGTTGATACAAATGACGGAACATGATCATCTGGTTTCAACCATGATTCGGAGTTGGCAATTATGTCGACCTGGTTTTCAATTACAAGTCGAACTGTGATTAAGTTCAGTTCCGTTCAGTTTGCACAGGATAGTATGTGGTTAACAAGCCAATCGAGCGTCCAGAATTTCTTTCAGTGGAAAGCTGCAGAGAAGCACCCACCACTGCCAGAACGTTTATTCTTTTTGTCTATTTGAAATTTTCGCCGATCGCGAAACCCAGAGATTATCCGGGTTGAATTTAGGAAGCACCGCGTTATAGCCGATGCTGGAAAAAGAAAAAGCAGTTTCTCTTCACCAGCACGGTGAGAGGTCAGCTGAAGTAGCATCCTGTATATTAAATAAAAAAAACACAGAGAACTCTAGCCCTCACTTTATTTACGGAATAACGCTGGAAGATTAAATACCTAAGCTTGTATAGCAATTAAGAAGAGTATTCCGGAAAAAAACTTACCTCAGTTGCGGTCCAAACCATGCTTGAAACTAGAGACGGCACTGCAGGATATAAGTTCTTCTGGGAGAATGTTCCAGAAGTTTACAACCCTGAAACTGAAAAAGTGTTTCCTGGTGTCTAGCCGACAACGTTTCTTAGCAATTTTAAGTAAGTGGCTTCGGGTGCCCAGCTCGGGGCTTAAGGTAAAGAAGACGTTCATTTGCACGCCACTCAAACCCTTCAGGATCTTAAAGGTTTCTATTAATTCACCTCTCAAACGACGGCGCCTAAGGGAGAAAAGATGTAAAGACATTAAGCGCGCAGCGCACGGTTTTCCTTGCTGACCTTCAATCATGCGAGTTGCGAGGCGCTGTACGCTTTCAAGTCAAAGGATGTCCTTTTTGCAGTGAGGACAACACGCCTGAACACAGTATTCAAGATGCGGCTGAACTAATGCCTTGTACAGTGGCAGGAATACATTGGGTCTTCTACTCGATAGCACTGATTTTAGCCGAAAAAATTACCTTGCGTGCACGCTGAGCCGCAGCGGCACATTGGTTCTCTCATTTAAAGTCATCCCTAACCAGTACTCCCAAATCCTTAACACACTGTGTGGCGTTACCACTGAGGGAATTCCCCGTTAACTGGACCGAAATCTTTTCAACCAGTGCTGACTAGAGTTGGTTCTTATTTAGGTTCAGCGGGAGATCCCACTAGTATGACCAGTTTATGACCCGCTCAAGGTCGTGCAACATGGTATGTTCATCCGTTGATCCGATGAATTTCACATCGTCCGCGAAAATGAAGTATGGGCACTTCAGTGCAGAGGACAATTAATCGATGAAAATCAGGAATAGAAAAGAACCGATTACCGACCCTTGAGGTACACCACTGATCACGTCGGTTCGATTTGACAGCGTAGATCCTACTCTCACTCGGAATGTCCTACCTGTAAGGAAGGTCTTTATCGAAGCAAGTAGACTAACCCGTATGCCTTTCGCTGCTAGCTTAATCTCTAGAAGGCGGTGATTTACGGAATCGAAAGTCTTGCTGAAGTCTAGGTAGAGGGCTTTGACAGGCTTCCCTTCATCCATCCTTTTAGTGGCAGTGTTGATAAAACTAAGAAGGTTTGTCAGACAGAATATGCCCTCAAGAAATCCATGCTAAGTTACACTCAACAGAGGATGCCGACAAAGATGCTGACAGATTTTGTCACGCAGCAGTTTTCCTTACTTTTGAGACGATGCTAGTTAGGCTGACCGGTCTATAGTTATCAAAAGTTCACCTGCAACCACCGTTGTGTATTGGTACGACTATGGCTCCCTTCCAGTTACTGGGAACAACTCTTAGTTGCAGGCATGAATTAAAGAGTTGGAAAATAAAGCTGACTAAAAACCAATCATGCGTCCTGATTTAATTCCACGGTATGCGGTTGAGCACCCAGCACTTTGATATTGAATATTAAGTTCGTACGGTTTCCGGATATCTGGATAGTAAGGTAGGGTTCCACATATAGTAGTTCAAGTTCAAGTTCAAGTTGCACAGGGCTGAAGGTGGCTAAAAGCCAATCACGCGCCCAGATTTTCTTCGACAGTATGCGGTTGAGCACCCGGCACTTCGATATCGAGTATACAGTTCGTACTTTTCAAACGTATTTGTTTCCGAATATCTGGAAAGTAAGGTAGGGTTTTTCTTCAACAGCACGCTGAGAGGTCAGTTATTCAGGAAACAATGCAATAATATGCGTGAACAATGTATGGTGTACGAATTCACTAGCCTAGTTGAGGTAAAGTGAAACACAGTCATAGACTGCATGTGGGCTAATTTACTGTCAGGTTGCCCAGGCCTAGACAGATATAATAAAACTGTAAAAATACGTTTTTTTCGTTTTTAAAAGTTTTTTTTATTAGACAATGTGCAGAAATATGATACACCATTTAATTTCTAATTCTTTTTTAAAGCTTAACAGATTTGGGAGGCTTACTATATAATGTGGGACCTTGTTCCAGAAGTTGACCACACGGTTGCTGAAAAAGTGCACATGTGCCAGCAACCTGGGCCTACTGTTAGACGTTTCATAGAATTCACCCTTGTAGCTGCTTTAGGTGCAAGTTTAAGGATTTTAGTAATATTATCACCCGTAAGATCCTTTATAACCTTGAAGGCTTCTATTAGTTCACTTCGCAGCCGCCGTTTCTTTATTGAGAACAAACAGAGGTCCTTGAGTCTAGCATCATAGGTTTTACCTGTCTGACCCTCAACCATCCTAGTCGCAAGGCGCTGGACCCTTTCGAAACATGCTATATCTTTCAGTATAGTCTCATATTTCGTATGATCTCAATTTGTTAACTTGGACGTTATCGTTTCGTTTCGATTGCCGATAACGCCATATTGATTTATCGATTTCCTTTTATCGTTATCACTCACATTTCATCGAGTTTCTGTTCAGTAACTCAGTGAACGGTGTTCATTTGTTGAATATCATTTGTAGATAGTCAACACACTCATTAATTACAATATAATCCTTGTCCAATCACGTTCTTCGTTCTTCTGTGCTTGTTTCGGAGTCGAAATTGTATGTGGATTTAACTAAAAGTCACTCATCTCAGGATCCATTGTTCAATTTCCACTACAAATAGTTGAGTCCGAGCACGCATATAATTCGATTCGTGCCATAAACCACAATACAAATAACGAAGACAAGAAGGAAGATAATTTTATCAATCAATTCACATTACCCGTCTTCGATACGACTGATCCACGCCTCTCGTTTGCACAAATCGGGGTTTATTCGAGTCATACCGTGTTCGAACGCAACGCACACGATACAACCGCGTTGTTGGAATGCTTTCAAACTCCACCGTTAAAGAAGTTGCTGATTCAATTTCTAATCAACCTCCCACAGATCCTTACGATAAGCTTCAAATCTGCGATCATCTTTCGAGTTGGTTCCACTGATGAGAATAACTTGCGAAAACTCTCATCCAGCTTCGAGCTAGGAGATCGAACACCTTTACAACACTTACGTTATTTGTTACAGTTACAGGGGACACAGAAGGTTGACGAACGAGTAATACGACATATCTATTTCCAGAGTTTTACCGAACGAATTGCGCAAAGTTCTGGTTATCATGGAAAACAACAGTAAACTAGACAATCTTGCTCAATTTTAGATAATCTCTATGACATCTCTCGTAACACATCTATCTGCGCGGTCAGACAACCAACTTTGACCCCTTGTACTTCCAGCGCAGGTTTGAACAAGGATATATCTGATATGAAATAACAGATCAGAAATTTGACTTTACAAATACAGAAATTGAACAGACGTCGAAGCGGTTCTCACAGTAGAAGAAACACCATGCAGCTTCAAAACACAAAAGCACAATCATTTATGCTGCGAAGCCAGGCCGTAAAAGCGGCAGCTCTGTCTGGCAGTAACAACAGCCGCTTATTCTACGTCACCGATGGTTCAACAAAGATGCGTTTTGTGATCGACACTAAAGCAGAACTGAGCATCATCCCACCCACAAAATCAGAATGCAAAGACCATTCTTCATTGACCCTACAAGCAGCGAACGGTACTGTAATAATCATATACGGCAAACGATCACTCTCCATCGACCTCGGTCTGCGACGTAACTTTCGATGGATCTTCGCTGTTGCCGATGTCAAAACCCTTATCATTGGAACCGATTTATTCTCACACAATTTAAACCCTGTGCACACGACACTCCTCTGAAACATGACACCAAACACCATATTCCAACCCGTGGAACACCGGTTTTCAGTAGACCACGCAGACTGGCGCCTAACAAACGTGAAGCTGTCAAACGAGAATTCGAGCCCTCGGATTCACCTCGCGTTGCATCTCTTCACATGTTCCAAATACTATCCGCCACTGCTTTTGTCAACTCTTCGAAGCCATCTGATTATAATCTAACCTACATCAACATTATCTGGAAACTACTATCAGAATTTATTAGAACAGGAGACTGGAGCCGATTTTTCTTCTCTTGTGATTTCACAACGGTTTCTTCAACATTTTATTCACAAATGAACGGGTTAATCATGAAGGTGTCATATAAGCTCATCAGGCACACAAAATCAACGAAAACTCAGAAAATGAAAAAGAAAATAATGGAGCTACCTTCTGTTGCTGTAAAATCGCATGACATTTTCACTGTTTTTCGTTCTTAGGGACTATCAAGAAGTCACAGATATGCTTTAGATATCACACTTAGAGCCGACGAAAACAAAGCTCTCGTAAGCCAGGATAAGTTGAAATAACTAAGTAAACTTTTTAGGTTAAGATCATCCAACTCTCCCAGCAACATATATTTCATTATTAAATATTGTAATTCATCCGTTGTTGAAACAATTATCAATTGACCTACTGCTATCTGTGAAGAATTCCTTCTTTACTTTAACTCTATCTATAACAATTCAAATTACGTTCGTACAACCAGTCAACGTCCCTCGCCTAATACATTTAATATTTTGAGTATAAACCTAAGTAACATAGGTAAATTCTTCCAGCAAGCAACTATCAGCCTTAAGCCTGACATAACAGAAATACCTCCAGTTACATGCAAAATAGGTAACAAAGACATTTAACTTATCTTACTGAACTTATTCTGGATCTGGTACATTTCCGGCAGAATGGAAACACTCAGTTGTTATACACAGTTACAAATCTGGCTGGAAACACTTAGTCACGAACTACCGACCGATAAACCATACTGCCTCCTTATCAAGATTATTTGAAAAAAATGGTAGAGAACGCTAGCATCGTATCAAAGACACAGCACGTCTTCCTAAACAAAAGATCGTGTATACCTTGCCAGATAAAATACCTAGACTGTATCACAAGCTCAATTGAAAATGGTTCAGCAGTCATAGTTGCCTCCCTTGATTAATCTAAAGCTTTCGACACAGTACCGCATAAACGATTACTATCTAAGCTAAGTTCATTTGTTATAGGTGAAAATCTTCTTTCTTGGCTCACCTCTTTTCTTACAGATGACATATACTGTGTTGAGGTTAATGGTCACCCTGCCGATTCCAAGTGGCGTGATACAATGTAGTGTTATAGTTCCATTACTTTTTCAACTATACATAAACGATGTACATTCTGTCATCTGTCATATTAAAATATTCTTGTGTGCAGACGACATGATAATAGTCATTTTTCCATCTTCAATAGCACAAACTTACATCGCCAGGTTAAACAAAGATTTGGAAGCATTATTCAACTGGGGTAAAATTAATGGTCTCCCATTCAGTGAGATAAATATCACTTAATGTCTTTAGGATGAACAATTCCTGATAGATCAATCCTTCTTAATAGCAAGCTCATTCAAAGTATCGACTGCACACGTGATCTTGGGTTCAGATATTCTGTATCGCTTACAATGAACGAGCATATACATCACGTGATCCCGAAGGCAAAGCAGAGTGCAAATATGATTCATAAGTTCTTTGCTCTCCAACACTGTAAATTAGAACTTTGAACTTTTCACTATACCTCTTTTTGATTACTGTAATATAATATATAGCAATAAAAACAAAACCTATAGAATCGTTTTGGAAAAAGTACAACGTACTTTTGACAAATCAATCACTGGATATAGCTCGAATCAATCATATAGAGTAAGTTGTAAGCAGCTCAGGCTAGAACCATTATGGTTCCGTAGAATTAGACACAACCTAATACTGTATTCTAAAATAATATACTCTGATAATATAGATATAAATTCGGCAATTTACTTCGGACAATAATAATAATAATAATAATAATAATAATATTAATGATGATAATAATAATAATGATGATGTATATTCTTGGATACACCAAGTCATGCCATGCATGATCATTTGTTTTCATGAATAAGTACATCAAATAAAACGGTAATTATACAAATGTTAAGGTCAAACATAAATAAAAAATTTTTGTTGACAACCGTAAAAAATAGTTGGATAACATTTGTACAGATGGTAGATGTTCTATGTATAATTTTAGAAATCGAGATAACATAGTGGAACTACCGTAAATAACCGCGTATAGGACGATACCATGTATAGGACGCAGTGGATATTTGACCCTAAAAACGATGAAAAAACTGTGTACCTATGTATAGGACGCATCCTAATTTTAG